>CM069147.1:22073311-22322815 GCA_035221665.1 Okamejei kenojei
ACAACTGCTAAATCAGGACTTTTGTGGCAGCCATGAGCTTGTGTAAGCATCCAGCTCCACCACTTCTCCTCACTATCCTCAAATAGCAATTGCAGCATGGTCATGGGTGAGCTGATCTTTTTGGTTCTGGGATAGGCAGTAATATGTCAAGTTCAATGTGATGGCTGCAGTGATGCGCCATCTATTCCCCTTGTGTTTTTAAAGTCACCAAAGCACGAAAATGCCTCTGCGAAACGAACATTCATACATTTTAAAATATCTATATCCTTCTGAATATTTAATTGGGTTTCCACCCACTTTGTCACAGAGTCGGATATATTGGTTAATGCTACTTCTCCTCACCGGCATTGTCCCAGTCATCCCGCTTCCACCTCCCCCTTCCCCTCTAGTGTTTTCACAACTGCCCCCCCCCCCCCCCCACCTCTGTGACTGGTAATAATTCTGGCTGGGATTTCTTCAACATGTTCTATTTGGATTTGGATAAAAGTAGGGAGTGCTGGAAAAAAAACTGTGCGGGTCAGGCTGCACTGATGGCAAGAGAAACAGAGGTAACACTTCAGTTCAATGGCATTTCATCCTTGGTAGAAACATGTTGACTATTGTTGGCAGCTCTTAAGATTTGTTTTGGGTTCTGTGTGAGAAATCAGCAAGACCAGATTTAGACTTGACATGCCAACACTTAACCATTCACTGATGTTTTAGCAGAGATGTTATTCTATTTTATTTTTAATACTGAAGTAGGTATAATTTTAGATGTGTTACAATATGAATGATGCTGAGCTTCACCACAAGGGTGGAAAGTGAACACCAAATTGAAAGCAAAGGACTAGGAGTAAATTTAAAGACCGGAGGCAAGAAAGATAATTTATAAAGTTATGATCCCTTAAAAGTTAATAAAGTGATGCTGAGTGAAATTCCAGGGTGCAGCGAAATAGACTGAATGTGAACATATTGTGGCGAAATAATGACTTAACATGTTAGATTGTTGTCAAAATACCATCTATGATTTTGCTGTGATCAGTCACGATCACAGTGAATTGTGGTGCTGGCTCAAAAGGCTGAATGTCCTATTCCTGCACCTATTGTCTATTGTCTATTGCCAATTGCAGATTGAACTATCGCAGCGTATTTCTGATCACCTCCCATCCCAAATCCCTGCAAGCATTAACGTATTCCAAACCATATTTGGCAACATGTGCCTCACTAACCCTGTTTGCCTCCCTTCCTATCACCACACCCTGCAACTTGCCTCCACCCACAGAACAACTGTTGCCTGGATTCTGGCTTCCCATGCAGTCCTCGCTCCTGGTCATCCAACTTCCCAATTCTGCACGTTCCTTTCTAAATCCCTGCACCTTCTACTCTACACTGCAGACTTTCCTGGAACTGCCTTTTTTTTAAAAGCCAGGTATTATCTGCCCTATATCACCTTTTTGGTGGCTGATTGTATATCTTGCACCCCTATTCCTGATGTAAAATGTTCTTGCCTGTGATGTGACTTAAACGTAAATACGGAGGGGGGTAACTACATAGATTTACCATGAGTGCCATAGATGCGAAATTTCCATATTTTAGAATGATGCTGCAGTATGATGCAGAGACATAGTTTTAATGTGATCATTTCCCAATCTGTCATGATTAGGACCGTGCCATGCAAGTCACCACGTGAATAGTTAACACCTCCCTGTTCTCCACAGCAACTGCCTGACCCATGGAGTACATTCTCCATTGTCTTTTTCATTTCAATCCAAGTTTCCGTACATTTCAAACAGTCTGCTGGTTGTAATTCAATCGTTCTACTAATTTCATAAATCTCCCTATTCTCTCACCTTTTGCATCTCTATTTACATCTCTATTGACAGGATCACCTGCAGAGATGTCATTTGGGCTTGGGCCTCCACCTCTTGCTGCCATTCCATTTGCCACTCTGGTGCTTTGGTCCACTTCCCATCTGTATCACTGCGAAAGCTTTCCTGCAGGAACACACACACACACACACACACACACACACACACACACACACACACACACACACACACACACACACACACACACAACACACACGCCCCCCCCCCCCCCCCCCCCCCCTACCCTCTACCCCTTCAGACTGTCTCTCTCCTTACCTGACCAGTCTACCATTTGCAACACTGGCCTTTCCCCAATGTCATTTAAGCACTAGCCTTGAACACTTGCTATATTCCCCCTCCCCATGCCACTACTCTCACTCGTATCTTCCAATCTTCTCCTACACAAAAATGCTACCCCCCTCGGATCCCCTATCCATGACTTTTGTAGGTACCTGCTGTCCCATCCCGTCTGCAGCTTTGCTTTCCCTCCCATCTCTGATCCCTTCTCCATGTATACACTGTGCAAGGAGTAGATTGCATGTACAAGTAATGTTCCATAGTACCTGCCACCACCTCTGATGTAAACTATTCTTGCTCTCCACCAGAGAGAGAAAGTGAATACTTTGGGAGTTTAGGAGAAAGCGTCAAGAGCAAGTACTTAACAATTAAGATGCGCTTACTGAAGCATCAAATTAAAGGAAACAATAAAGCGCAGTGATTTAATATTGCTCTAGCATTTTTATTTTACTGAGATTTTTGTACTTGCAAAGCATTGTTTAAAAATGCACTGAAGCAAGACCCTTTCCTTGGTAGGCTGCGCTCTTTGCATTTCATATGTTTGTATCGTATCATCACTGCAGGGTCATAAGGAGATTCAGCACAGAATCTTGTCCCCTCATTTGGTCCCCTCATTTGAGGAAGGACATTCTTGCTATTGAGGGAGTGCAGCATAGGTTTATAAGGTTAATTCCAGGGATGGCTGGGCTCGTACACTCTGGAGTTTAGAAGGAGGAGAGGATATCTTATTGAAACATATAAGATTATTAAGGGTTTGGACACGCTAGAGGCAGGAAACATGTTCCTGATGTTGGGGGAGTCCAGAACCAGGGGCCACAGTTTAAGAATAAGGGGTAAGCCATTTAAAACGGAGGTGAGGAAACAATTTTTCTCACAGAGCGTTGTGAGTCTGTTGAATTCTCTGCCTCAGTGGGCGGTGGAGGCCGGTTCTCTGGATACTTTCATGAGAGAGCTATTTAGGGCTCTTAAAGCTAGCAGAGTCAGGAGATATGGGGAGAAGGCAGGAACGGGGTACTGATTGGGGATGATCAGTCATGATCACATTGAATGGCGGTGCTGGCTGGAAGGGCCGAATGGCCTACTCCTGCACCTATTGTCCTATCATTTGGTGGCAGAATGAGTTCAAGCTCTTCTGGTTTGGCAAATGCTCTGCCCAACATCCCCACGAAATTGCAGTGTTGTGGACACAGCCCAGTCCACCACACAAACCGGTCTTGGCCCTCCCCCCATCCCATTGACGTTAATATTTGATGGTGCATCAGCGAAGCAGCCCATGTAATCGAGAACCGCTCACACCCCGGTCATTCTTCCTTCACTCCTCTCCCACTGGGGAAAAGGTGCAAAAAACTCAAAAGCACGTAACACTAGCATCACGAACGGCTTCTTCCATGCTGTTTCACCCTTGAACAGATGCTCTCAGAAATCCCGATCTCCAAATATACTTAATTGGGGCCCTTGCCCATTTTATCGGCACACTCTCTGCAGCTGTAACATTGTATTCAGCACTGTTTATTTTCTCTTTTGCACTGCATGTTTTTCTCTGCATCTTGGTACATTTGACAATAATAAACCAATACCAACAATCCATCTTAAGATGAACGATGTGCTTGAGAAAATGATTTAATACTGGAGGATACATCGCTACAGGATATCACCTCTGAGCCCTAAATTAATCCTCCTTCTCTGTCATAGCCAGAAATGGAGCTCAGTGATGGCTGAGGACTTCTGCATCGATTCAAATCAGTCTGAATCCTCCTCATGATAAACAGTGCAAGGAACAAGACACTGAACAACAACCTTGGTCACTTGAACCTGCAAGTCCTGCAGAAAACTGGCCGAATGCCCATTGAGGATATTTGCCCCATTTACAGCTGGTGGCAAAGTGGCATCATAGTCTGTGTTGCTGCTTGATAGAGTCAGAGACCAGGATTCAATCCTGACCTCGGGTTGTGTCTTTGTGGAGTTTGCACGCTCCCCCTGTGACTGTGTTGGTCACGCCCCCTGCCACGAGTACCCTGTTTCTCTCCCACATCCCAAAGAGGGCAGGTTGGTTACTCGACCGCTGTAACTTACCCCTCATCCCGTAGTGGAAGCTGGCAATGGGAGAATCAGCAGGAAATTGATGGGCATGCCTGGGAGATAAGTGAGGGAATGGGGCTAATGGGAATGCCCAGAGAGAAAGCATGGACTCAAGGGGCTGAAATTCCTCTTATGTTGTTAGGGAATATATAAGAGTATTGTAAGTAACTGAGGACAATGATCCATTGTGAGAATAGAGTTTTATCTGTTTAGCATTGTCCAGTCTGAAGCAAGCCTCTGCTGGCGAAGTCACTGTGATGGCATCTCCCTGTTCACCAACTGGATTCAGGATTGCTGTTAGCTTGCCCAACATCAGGCTATTTCTCAGCAGAAGGTGCGGCACCCAACTCTCCCTTCACAAGCTGTAGTTTAGCCGCTGGTCTATCTGATGTACTGCAGGAGGGGCAGGATAGTCTGGGGCATGCCCAGAGTTGCAGGACGGTCAGTGTCACACTGCAGGGCACCCACATCCCATCAGTAATCCACAGCAATTATAAAGTTCTGGGCAACATGGATCCCTTCTGTCCTGACCCCAATGCAGTCCTATGGCACGAAAAGGGCCCTTCTGCCCACAATGTTGATGATGGCCATCAACAACCCATTTACACTCACCCCATTTATTTATTCTTCCCACATTCTCATCACTCCCTCCAGACCCACCTGCAAGTGAGGGAAATTTTACATTGGCCAATTAATTCACCAACTGCACACCACTTTGAGAGCATGCAAACTCTGCACAGATAGCACCTGAGGTCAGGTTGAACCCAGATCACTGGTGCTTCAAGGCAGTGCCCCTACTAACTGCGCCACTGTGCCACCCCTCACTCAGCCGCATCAGTGTGAACAATGGAGATAGGAGCGGAAAATGATGGGGGGGGGGGGGAAACACTGCTGGTTTGGTAGCTTTTATGGATAAAGATTCTCAATATTTTGGGTCCACAACTCTTCATGAGCACGTTGGACAGTCTCTTGTCACTCAACCTTATCTGGGACGAGTGTCTATCCCTGAACACAAAGGCCTGCCTAGGTGTCCACCATGTCTGGACCCACTGTCATTGCAAGCTGGGCCCCTCCTCAGCATGGTCAGTGACGGAACAGCTACCCACTTTTGATTCATTGGAAACGTTCCTACAACACTCGGCACCCCCAATGATAGACAGGGATAGTGTGTGGGGTACTTGCAGACTCGCGAGCTGGGCCAGACCAGCCAAAGGGCTTGTTTGTTGACTGTTGATTGAAGGAAGGTTGAGGGAGCAGAGGGAACAGAAAAGCCTCTGGAGTTTGGGATTCCCACTGCACTACTACATGCATGCAGCCCCAACGGCACTCACTTAGCCAAGACCGCTGCACACATTGAGAGGGACGTGGGAGAGCCCAGGCTGAGCCACATCGGTGAGCCTCGACCTCCAGCTTGCATAGACTGCAGTCGATAGGAGGTTAGCCTCTGGAGCATTGTTCTTCCCTGGCACACATATGCCGTTAACCAGCTGGTTGTTGCATTGCCTTGCTAAGCTGATGAACTGCCATTGCTGGTTGTTTCATCTGCTGGACACTCAGAATCTCAGTTTGTTGACCTACTGATGGAAGTGCCCAATGAGGCACTCAAACATGCAACCGAAAAAAACCCACCAGCATTTGCTGCTGTTACATTTGATTCATATGGATACTTTACATCACCGGGAGCTAGATCTAGACTGCTGCCAGTGACCTGAATGGCAAGTTTGTTGGTGATCATGTTGAATGAGGATAGTTTGAGGTTTGGTTTTATTGTCAACAACATTATTCAGGCCATTGGGTCTGTGCTGTCTTCAGGTAGAGCTTTTTGTCCCATTCCCTCACTCTCTCTCATTCCCACATTCTGTCTCTCGTGCATCAATCAGTTTCCTCTTTGGTTCACTTAGATTCCACTGCTCAGAGGAGATTGACAAGGCCCAGTTAACCAACCATCTTTAGGATATGGAAGGCAGCTGGAGGACCTGGTAGAAACTGGAAAAAAATGCAGAGAGGAAGATGACTGAACTTTATTGTTTTCCCTCACAGTGGGAAACGTTGATTCCGCTGTGTGGGATATTCATGTTAAATTCTGTCGTGTATTGTGTTCTTTTTATTTGTGGCTGTATGTTAACTCAAATCTCACTGTACCAATTGGTGCATGTGACGGTAAATGTAACTTGAACTTGAGAGAGCTCGAGAGCCTAGAATTGAACCCAGGTTGCTGGAGATGTAAGCAACAGTGTTATTTACGATGCCATCTTGGTCACTTTATGGCAATAGAAATGCCTGCCTTTCCCTAACTATTGAAACCCCTGTCATTGTTGACGCACTTTCTGCCTCCTTATACTCTTGGTTCTCTCTGATCATTGTAAATTTCTCTATTTGATTTTTCTTCTCCTTAGATTTGTCAACAGCTCTTGTTTTAACTTGACACTGAATCTTTCCTGAAATGTTGACTAAGCTTTCTTATCCGCACAGCAAGAATTTATATTGTCGTTTAGGTTTATATTGATTTAGTGCTGTGCTAAATACTTATTGAAATACTTGCTGATCAGTGTAGATTTACCATTAGCATCTCTGGCCCCTTTGTTTTTCATCCGTTCAACAGCTGATGTGTCTTATGTGACAATCTTGGTTTGAGAATGCCCTTTCAACCTCTCAATCCTAATATTTCACCCATTTGCAGTTCTGGCAGACTGTTCTGAATTGTTAATCCTCATTATATCCAGTAGGCCAAGTTCTAGTCTTGACCTTAGAAGAAATTTGGGGTCAAACATTTGCTTTGGGCAGCAGTACAAAATGATTAACTTTGGCCCAATTTTTATGACTTTCTCTTAAAATTAGATATTTTTGCTGCCAGATTCTCCAGTAAATTCTCCAGTATTTTGATTGCATTACATTGGGTTTAGGTTCTAATTGCAAGTGTTTGAATTGGTATATTATGTCAATGTTTGAAGCCCCCTTGCCACTGAAATAGTACTGTACCATTAGACACTGCACCATTAGTTAACCTGAGACTATCGTGTCCTTTCTAAAACGAGATTTATATTAACATTTGACTGACTTGGCAATTGATTTAAAAAACAAAACAAAAAAAGAAATGCAGATGCTGGAAACCTGAAAACAAAAAACAGAAAACAGAAAAAGCTGGAAGCACTCGGTGTGTTGGATTGTGTCCGTAGGAAGCGAAGCAGAGTTAGTGTTTCAAATCAAAGGGCCTTCATTAGAACTGTGGAGGAGACATCACCCACCTCACCCTCCCTCCTGCTTAACGAACATATTGTCTCCTTCCCATATCCAATGAGGGGTCTCTGTTTCCCTTCCCAAAGATGCAGCCTGAACCTGATGAGTATTTCCAGCATAATATAACTTGCGACAGTTTTATTTTTTAAAACCATTTTATGTGGCTTTTATAATTTGTAACTTGGAATGATCCAGTTTTGGACGAGCCTAAAACAACAATGTTTCCTGATAACAAATCAGACGGCAGCAGATTGAACAATCACAGGTGGCGTAGAAAAAGAGAAAGGAAACATAGTGTTTCAGCTACGGAGAATTTGCAGAAAAAAAATAAAATGCAAGGGCCCCAATGAGGTAAATTGGGAGATGGGGAGTACATCTAAAGGGCCTGTCCCACTTTCACGACCTAAGTCACGACCTCTGCCGACGTTGCCCTTGACTCGTACTGGCAGCATGGTCGTAGCAGGCCGTGATGCTAGTCGTAGGTACTCGTGGCACCAAGTAGGTCGGGCCGTTTTTTCTAGCATTATGAAAAATGTCCACGAGTAAAAAAGGTCGTAAATTAGGTCGTGACATGCGGAAAGGCCCTTAACTTGTCCAGGCCGACCCAAAATGCCCACCTGAACTAAACCCATTTGTCCAGTGTCCCTTAAAAACATTTTCTATCCTTGAATCTGTCCAAATGCTTCTAAACCTTGTAATTGTACACTCCTCTCACACTTCCTCTGAACTGCACTGCAACCTCGTGATGTTGAGGTGCCAATGAGACAGTTGACTGTCCTCCTGATTCTGGGGGCTTTATTCAACCTTAGGTCTTATATTTTAGGAGAGGAATGATGGAGAACAAAATTTTGAATGCACATTATTGAATAAGGAGACTTGAGCCAATGGTTCTGGCAGGTGTTTTAGTCCAACAGAACCCTCCTCCCATACCTCTTTTAAACTCTTCATATTGTCTCAGCTCCAGAGACTTGGGTTCAAACTTGACGTTTGTCCTGTCTGTGCAGTGTTGGCATATACAATCCGTGACCAGATACATTTCCTCTTCGTGCTTTGGTTCTCTCCCACATTGCATGCTGTAAACGGCCCCTTGGTTCATGAACAATGAATGGAGTTGATGGACTTGTGTGAGAGAATAAATAGTGAGGGTACAGCGAAGTAGAAGGGAATCCAACCAATGGGATTGCTGTCTTGGGAGAAAAGAGGTCCTTCTGCAGTTGTACAGGGCCCTAATGAGACCACTCCTGGAGTAATGGTCACCAAATTTGAGGAAGGACATTTTTGCTATTGATGGAGTGCAGCGAGTGAATACCACCCAGAGAATAAATTTGTCGATCACATGTGCATCCTGTACCTCATGCCTATGTGTTTCCAAATCCCCAAGGCTAAAGCATTTACTTCAATGGGGAATCACAGTGGTCACAACACCAGCCTCCATGAAACACCTCACGTGGGCAACAGGTCCCAAGGGAACCACAGACACCTATTGCATTTAATGAAGTGTTCTGACGCTTCCTGTTACTACATGCTTGTACTTAATGAGAAATTAATACTCAAGCTGTGATCAACAGTTTATCGTGCCGGGAAACTGTCAGATAGCTTAGGTTGAACAAAACTGTCTACAGCTGGAACCCTTTTGTGCCATCAGTGCCCATTAAGATCCCAACCCAAGCCTCCATGAGCAGGCAGATGTGCAGTTTGAATTGGCGCCATAGTCGCCATAGACATTGTGGGCCAAAGGGCCTGTTCCTGTGCTGTACTGTTCTACGTTAAGGCAGTCAGCAAACCAATGAGAAAACATTTCAGCTAAGGATCCCGCTTCCTATAATTACATAGAGGGTGGGGGAGGAGGGGGGGGGGGCATGTATTGGTGTTGGATAATTAATTGATTTTATTATTAAAATAAAAATCCATCGGTGTTAACAGACCAAATAGAAACTGCTTGTGCAAAACTAATCCCAATCCTCTCTGTAACCCTTCATCCCCAAAATTGGATAGAAACTTCCTATGCTTTGATGCTCTTTATATAAAAAAACACTTTTTTTTTCATTTAAAAGATGCAATTGTCTACACCTGAATGATTCTTTTGGCAAAGTATTCTTTGATAAGCGAGCTCTCTGTGAAGATATTACAAATAATCCCTCTTTGTACTGACCTCTTGTTGCAGAATCCCCATCCACACGCTCTCCACTCTACAAAGCTCTCTGCAATTTTAAAAGTCTCAAGTTAATCTTTTATTAGCCTTCTCTGCTCCAGTGCCTGTGCTTTCAATAACGCAAGTGGTTTTCAATAGCCTCATTTCCCTTCTCGGCCCGGTGATTCTTAATCTACATTGAAACCTATTTTTGCCTTCTCCAAATCTTGCATTTGAAGTAATATAATCCTGAAGCTATGGAAAAGTGAATTTGCTTTCCTGAATTCTTGTTGCAAACCCATGCACTGCAAGTGGAACTTTATTGCTCCAGGAATCGGCCCATTGCAAGTCCGTTTGCAAGTTTCATTCTGGTTAGATACCTATTGTGATACGGGAGGAGGCCATCCAACCCATCCTGTCCATGCCAGCACCAGCAGAGCAGTCACATCAGACCCTTCACCTTATTTCTTTCAGCCCTGTATTGCCTCCATTACCTGCGTCCTTCAGTACCTTCATCAGATTCCTTACCTACTTATATACATTGGGTGGAATTTGCAGTGGCCGTTTAATCTAATGGGAAACTGGGGCAACCGGGGAAAACCCATACACTCACTGGGAGAACGTGCAAACTCCAGGAAGCACTGCAGCAAATAGTTACAGCTTCGAGGTTGTGCATGTCAATACATAATGTAAATGAATTCAGAAGTATCCTGTGACCTAGATACATTGTAAAGCACTTCCCAGCAAATTAAATAGGGGTAAAAAGCAGTGACTAAACCAATACAAGGGAATGCTGCAACTCAAGTTTGCACTGTCAAGTGGTGAGTGAAGATGCATGGTTTTGATCTGTCTAGACCAGTGCTTCTTAAACCATTCTTAAACATTCACTCTTGAGTCTTTAGCACAAATTTTCATTCACCCCCGACTAAATTTTCTTATGTTTTTTGGTGATTTTCGTTTTATTCTCCTTTGTGTTTAATTTTATATATAATTTTTTGTCACATGAGCAAAAAAACATAAATTGGCTCATTTCTTAAGTGTTTATTTTATTCAACTTTTTGAACATCCTAAAAATATATAAAGAAAACTAGGAGTGAAAAAATGATTTATTACCACTGGAGTTGGAAAATCATTCTATTAGAATGATTAAAAAAAAACCATTCCAATGACTAAACACTGGGCTTCAGCCCCATCCTACCCTTACGGGGCAGTTTTTATTTGGAAAATTAGCTCAAAAAACCACGGAGTACGTGATTTAATATATTAGTATCCAACTAATATAACTTTCTATAACTCTCCCCGACGAAAGCTCACAAAACCACCAAATATCAACTTTGGTAGCTAAATTGCTACACAAAGTAAAGTTACAGTTCAACAGTTGTCTACGGCAATCCTCCAGTGTTGCCATTTATAAATTTATGATCCCACTAGCTCATCTGGTCTTCCCCAAAAGATTATATTACAGTAAATTCGGGAAATATCCTGCTACTTTGAAATTAGGAAACCATAGGTAGCGAGAAAAAAACAAATCAAATTTCCAGCTCCACTGCCATTAAAACCAATGAGCTTACTAACCACTTTAATGGCAATGCCTTTTACAAATATAGAAAAAAGTCTAAATATCTGAATAAATTAAGTCATTCACCCCAAAATAATTTCATTCGCCCTTGGCTGAGCCATTCACCAGTTTAAGAAGCACTGGTCCAGACAATCAGGAAAACTCTCTTCAACTCTCCTTCAGATACACTAATGGGATCACATAGACCCAAATTGTTTTTTGCAAGGGAATGGATCCCCTTTATTCCAGTTTTGTTCTGACGAAGGGAATAGATTTCTGGATGCCACCGATAGCCTACAATCTATTTAATGGGTCAAAATCTACACGTATTCAGGCTGGATCGCAAACGACAATGAGAGGGAGTACAGGAAGGAAACAGAGAAGCCAGTAACATGGTGTCAAGGCAATAACCTCTCCCTCAATGTCTGTAAAATGAAGAAGCTGGCCATTGATTTTAGAAAGTGGGATTGAGTGCACGCCCCTGTGTACATCAGAGGTGCTGTAGTGGAGATAGTTGAGCTTCACGTTCTGAGGTGTAAATATCATCATCAATTTATCCTGGTCCATCCACTATGGCCAAGAAAGCACAGCATTTCCTACTTTCTCAGAAGAATCAAGGGCCTGTCCCACTTAGACGATTATTTTCCACGCACGCGCGCGCGCAGGCAGGGGTAGCGCTGACTGAAATTCACACGGTGCAAAGCCAATGTGGTACAGACAAACACTGCGATGAACAGGAAGGTTAAGACGGCGAGCACAGTGGACGGTAAGTCCTTTAATAGAGGGGGGAGAAGGAGTGGAGACACTTGTAAGAAGCCGACAACTTTTAATAAGCCGGAGATACACACAGCGGTGAAGTTTGGCGGGCATTTAACATTACCGGTCGGTTATGCTTGGTTCTGAAAACTCGGTCAGCAAAGGTGATTAACTAAAACTTCCTAGACTAACTCGACAACCTATAACATGGCGACCCCACTACAACTGCACCTACGACTACAGGATTATTGATTGTTGCAGCTCCTGCATTTTTGTTTAAATCTGCCCTCTCTCTGCAGTTTTAGCACTATTCTGCATTCTGCTTCCTTTCTCTTTTTGCACTACCTGTTGTACCAGTGCACGGTATGATTTGCCTGGTTAACACACACAACAAAGTGATTTGCAGTATCTTGTTACTCACGGCAATAATAAACCAATACCTAATGTATTTAAGGAGAATCTTGAATATATCTACCTCTTTGGTGACCCTCGGACTATCCTTGATCGGACTTGACTGGCTTTACCTAGCACTAAACGTTACTCCCTTATGTATCTCTACACTGTAAATGGATCGATTGTACTCATGTTTTGTCTTTCTGCTGATTGGTTAGCACGCAACAAGAGCTTTTCACTGACCCTCGGTACATGTGACAATAAACCAAAGTAACTATCTGGGAATGAGTTAGCAGACTGTAATCTCACGCAAAAGTTCAAATAATTTGTCAGGGGAATAATAATAATGCTGGTATTCTGAATTTAGGTACAGGTTAGTATCTATGTTGGAGTTCAAGATAGTTTGATGTATGATGTAATGCATATCCCTGGAGGGAGTTACAGGTTGGATGCTAATGAGAAAGACTTTTTTCACACAGAGAGTGGTGATTCTCTGGAACTCTCTGCCACAGAGGGTAGTTGAGGCCAGTTCATTGGCTATATTTAAGAGGGAGTTAGATGTGGCCCTTGTGGCTAAGGGGATCAGAGGGTATGGAGAGAAGGCAGGTACGGTGGGATACTGAGTTGGATGATCAGCCATGATCATATTGAATGGTGGTGCAGGCTCGAAGGGCCGAATGGCCTACTACTGCACCTATTTTCTATGTTCTATGTTTCTAAATGGAGCTCAGGGCCTGGCAGACATTGACGCAGAGACAACAACCTGGCTGATCAACACCCGGCTTGAGATCTAACTATTCCTTTGGTTTATGTTTCATTCGCAAGAAGAAGAGTGTTCGACCACCAATCCTCAAAAGGTAGCTGAACGGGTAATTGAAAACCAGGATGGGATGCTCTCTTTTATCAGTGAAAGTGTAAAATTTAAGAGTTTTGTTGGAACTGAACAGACACTAATTAGAGCACAGCACGAGGAATGTTGCCAAGAGTGGAAACCAGCCGCAATGAGGAAAGATTGGTAAAACTAGTCTTCTTTAGAACAGAGGATTCCAAGAGAAAGTTGATTGAGGAGCATAAAAATATGAGGGGCCCCAGTGTAAACAGGAAGGACGGTGCAGGCTCGAAGGGCTGAATGGCCTACTCCTGCACCTAATTTCTATGTTTCTATGTTAATTCAATTGTATGGTTGGGCTGGGATACACATGCTCTCAGCATTGCCAGCGTCCAGTTGGTGCTGATGAGTATGGTGTCTGCAGAATGGGGCAGCACAGTGGAGCTGCTGCCCCCCCCCCCCCCCCCCCCCCCCAACCTCCCCTCACCCCCGCGCCAGTCACCCAGGTTCAATCCTGATATCCGTTGTTGTGCGTGGAGTTTCAACATTCTCCCAGTGTCAGCGGGTGTTTCCTCCCACATCAAGTCAGGTCGTGATTATTGTCCTTTGCACAGGTATGGCCAGGCACAGCTGCAATGAACACTCTTGCATGCACCAGCATCACAGACCTTGAAAATACTCAGAATTATAAATACTTACATTACGCATAATATTTTTGAAAGACTGCAGCAAAAAAACAAGGGACACAATACATTATTGCAAAGGCAAGGGACTTGGATGATGAATTAGGCGTAATAGCCCAAGGTAAATCGTCCCCAGTGTAAGGATGAGTGGTAAGGCCTCCCACATACTGAACAAGTGCGGGTTGGCAGGTTAATTGCTCATGTGAATTGCCTCGTGTCGGCAAGTGGTAGAATCTGATGGGAATTGATGGGAATGTGGGATGAATAAAATGTGATCGGTGTAGGATTACTGCAAACAGTTAGTAACGGTGGCGCAGCGGTAGAGTTGCTGCCGTGCAGGGAATGCAGCACCGGAGACCCGGGATCGATCCCGACTACGGGTGTTGTCCGTATGGAGATTGTACGATCTCCCAGTGACCTGCGTGGGTTTTCTCCGAGATCTTTGCTTTCCTCCCACACTCCAAAGACGTACAGGTTTGTAGGTTAATTGGCTTGGTGGATGTAGAAACTGTCCCTAGTGTGTGTAGGATGGTGTTAATGTGCGGGGATCGCTGGCCGGCGCGGACCCGGTGGGCCGAAGGGCCTGTTTCCGTGCGGTATCTCTGAACTAAACCTGAACTCGATGGGCTGAAGGACCATGACTATCATTCTGTGACTGTAAACTCAACGGCATCCTTCAAAAGGACAAGGGATAATATTGCAACCTAAAAAGAGATGCAAAATGCTGGAGTACCTCAGCGGGTCAGGCAGCATCTCTGGAGAACGTGGATTGGTAACTTTTTGGGTCAGGACCCTTCATCAGACAAGGGAGGGGGGTTGAAAGCTGGACGAAGGGAGGGGCAGGACAAAGTGTGACAGGTTATTGATGAGGGGTGTTTATTATAGGCTGATGAATGACAAAGGCCAGTCATGATAAAACCGAAAGAGTGAGACAATAGGATTGAAGGTTGCAAATTGTGAACCCAAAGGAAGGAATGTAGAGGGAGGTGAGAAATAGGTGCGAGAACAGGTGGGGCAAGGGACAAAGGGGAAGGGGAGGGGGTGGTTGTTAATGGTTACCTAAAATTGGATAATTGAATGTTTTTCCCTCCCCCTCCTTCTCCACCACGACCCACACCTATCTCTCCCCTCCCCTCCACCTACATTCCCTCCTCTGGCTTCAAAATTCACAAATCTACAATCGTTTTCACTCACACTTTCTGTGTTTTTTCATCTCTGAACTTTATCAAACTATCTGCCTATAAAAAATACCCTCTCACCTGTGTTCACCTATTATGTGCCTCGCTTTGTCCTGCCTCTCCTCTCGTCCACTTTTGTCCCCGTACCTCTTCGCCCTGTCGCTACCTGCCTCAGCCAATCCTTGTCCTCGCACTGCCCCTACCCCCTCCACTACAATCAACCTGAAGAAGGGTCCAACCCAAAATGTCACCGACCCACATTCTCCAGAGTGTTGCCTGACCTGCTGAATTACTTCAGCACAGTCTTTTTTTAGTAAACCAGCATCTGCAGTTCCTTGTTTCTACAAAAGATTGCGACCTCATTGGCAGTGGCTTCCCATGTGGGTGAGAGGATTCTTGAGAATTCACTGGTTGCCCTTGGTTCTCCATCGCCAACTCGCAAGTCCACAGTGCCTGCCTGGTGCTGGAGTGCAGGCTGGCTGAGGCAATTTAATGAAATGCTCCACTCTATCTGTGTCAGCACTGTAACAACAGAGTCATTTGCAGTGTCGACTCCAGTCACTCAGAACTGCGCTGTCATTATCCAGCCTAGGGAAGCAGTACGGAGAGTGTCAGCTTATCGAACAAACAGCTCGTTGAAATGCAAAGCGCATCTCAGTGGAGCGTGTCCAAGTACTTGTCCAGAAATGGGATCGATAGTATGATAAGGTGTTAGCTGTTGCCACAGTCTGTTAAAAGTACATTTGTAAATGAGGAAAGAGCATTGTCAGGAGGAATTATTACAACAGGCTTTTGATAAAGTGTGTGAGGGAGCAGGAGCGGGCTGTGTGCTGCAGATTGCGGGCACCAAACACATTTTAGCCAGGAAGCACAATTGCATGTTCAAGCACTCTTTCCTCCTCGTTATCGATCACGTTTTGTTTCCTGGTTCATACTGAATTAAATTCTCCTCTTCCTGACTAATTACTTTAATCTGCAGTCTCTTAACTGTGTCTTGTCAATCTTGTTTATGTCCTGCCTCGTTTATCATCTGTTGTCTGCAGCCTAATTCTCATTTCATTCTGCTCTCTAGAGATGCATTTCTCTCTCAGTGAGAACTCCGTGCCGCAGTTGACATTGGATTTATAGTAGGTATTTTATCTCGCCACGTGATACCTCAGTAAAATGGCGATAAGTCCAAAATGCAAAAGAAGTTGGTATATCTTGCTGATCTTAAATAGTCCAAGAATTAGGTTCTTCAGTTCCTTAAGATTAAAATGCCCCATCCGCACTGGTCCCACCTGCCCACATTTATCCCATTTCTCTTGAAACCTTTCCTAACCATGTACCTGTCTAAATGTCTTTTCGAAGTTGTTATAGTTCTTCTGCAGCTTGTTCCACACACCCACCATCCTCTGTGAGAAAAACCTAAAGCTCAAGCCTCTCCTGGCAACATCCTCGTAAATCTGCTTTGCACTCTCTCCAGCCTAATGACATTCTAAGTGTAGCAGGATGACCAAAACTGAACACACTATTCCAAAAGCTACCTCACCAGCATTCGGTACAAAGTACAACAAATTTAACGTTTCGGAGTGCTGGACCCCAGCTATTTACAATATATATTAATGATTTGGATGAGGGAATTAAATGCAACATCCCCAAGTTTGCGGATGACACGGAGCTGGGGGGCAGTGTTAGCTGTGAGGAGGATGCTAGGAGGCTGCAAGGTGACTTGGATAGGTTGGGTGAGTGGGCAAATGCATGGCAGATGCAGTATAATGTGGATAAATGTGAGGTTATCCACTTTGGTGGCAAAAACAGGAAAGTAGACTATTATTTGAATGGTGACCGATTAGGAAAAGGGGAGATGCAACGAGACCTGGGTGTCATGGTACACCAGTCATTGAAAGTAGGCATGCAGGTGCAGCAGGCTGTGAAGAAAGCAAATGGTTGGCATTCATAGCAAAAGGATTTGAGTATAAGAGCAGGGAGGTTCTACTGCAGTTGTACAGGGTCTTGGTGAGGCTGGAATTTAGAAGATTGAGGGGGGATCTTATAGAGACTTACAAAATTGTTAAGGGGTTGGATAGGCTCGATGCAGGAAGATTGTTCCCGATGTTGGGGAAATCCAGGACAAGGGGTCAACGTTTAAGGATAAGGGGGAAATCTTTTAGGACCGAGATGAGAAAATCATTTGACGTGGATAAGCTTTTCCCATTGAGGGTAGGGAAGATTCAAACAAGAGGGCATGACATGAGAATTAAGGGACAGAAGTTTAGGGATAACGTGAGGGGGAACTTCTTTACTCAGAGGGTGGTGGCTGTGTGGAATGAGCTTCCAGCAGAGGTGGTGGAGGCAGGATCGATTTTAACATTTAAAAGTAAAGTGGATAGGTATATGGACGTGAAGGGAATGGAGGGGTATGGTCTGAGTGCAGGTAGATGGGACTAGGGGAAAACAAATGGTCGGCACGGACTGGAAGGGCCGAGAGGGCCTGTCTTCGTGCTGTAATTGTTATATGGTTATATGGTTATTTTTCACACAGAGAGTGGTGAATCTGTGGAATTCTCTGCCACAGAAGGTAGTTGAGGCCAGTTCGTTGGCTATATTTAAGGGAGTTAGATGTGGCCCTTGTGGGTAAAGGGATCAGGGGGTATGGAGAGAAGGTAGGTACAGGATACTGAGTTGGATGATCAGCCATGATCTTATTGAATGGCGGTGCAGGCTCGAAGGGCCGAATGGCCTACTCCTGCACCTAATTTCTATGTTTCTAATGAAAATCTTAGCTCATTGTTATTGATGTAAAACTTTTATTGATCTCTTGAAATCTTGAGGGGTTTCAGCAGGGTGGATGTGAAGGTGATGTTTTCCCTCCTGTGAGAATCTAGAACTAGTGTCCCTATTAAAAGTATAGACCCATCTGAACGTTAGGATCCTGTGCGGCTCCATTCTGCAAAGGTCATGAAATGGAGCTGCTGGATGGTTTTAGAGCAGAGGTGAATGGATTTGTGAGAAGCAAAAGAAGGTGAAAGATTACCACAGATGAACAGGAATGCAGAGTTGCGTTTAGTGTTAAATCAGTCATTATATTATTGAACTGCAAGGTGGACGAGGGATCCATAACCCCTTGCTAGTCTATTCTGAGGTCCCCACCTGTTTTAGGAAGACCACTATCATCCATTATCTCAGGTCTGGTATCTACTGTCATGAAGTGTTTGAAGAGATTGGTGATGGTGCACATTAACTCCAGCCTCCCAGGCAGCCTTGATCCACTGCAATTTTCTCTGGGACACAACAGGTCTACAGCAGTGCCATTTCCATGACCCTCAACTCTTCTCTGGAACTCCTAGATATCAAGGATACCTACGTCAAGCTCTTGTTTATTGACAACAGCTTTGCCTTCAATCCCATCAAAACTCATCTCCACACTCCTGAACCTAGGAGTCAGCAGCCCACTCGACCACTGGGGTCCTCAATGTTCTGACCCACAGATCACAAGTGAGGTTAGCACGCAAGCACATCCTGCACAATAATTCAACACCGGTGCACTGCAAGGACGGTTTCTCAGTCCCATACGATACTCCCCATACAACCATGACTGCGCCGCCCAATTAGGCCCTCAGTCCATCTACAGGTTTGCAGATGATCCCACTGTGCTGGGCTGGATCAGGAACAATGACGAGGCAGAGGACAGGTAAGTGGGAGAGAACTTACTCACACAGTGTCAGGACAACAACCTCTCCCTCAATGTCTGCAAGATGAAGGAGCTGGTTATCAGCTTCAGGAAGCATGGAGGAGTACATGTGCCAATCAGCACCAGTGGTGCCAACGTGGAAATGGTTGAGAACTTATAATTCCTAGCTGCAAGTATTACTAACAATCTGACACGGGCCAACCATATTGAAGCGACTACAAGAGTGTTCACCAATGCCTCTATTTCTGCGGGGGGCTGTGGAAATTCAGCAAGATTCCAAAGACTCTTACAAACTTCTACAGAGGCACTATACGCAGCTTGATTTGGAAATTGCTCTGCCCAAGATGACAAAAAGTAGCAGAGTTGTAGATGTATCCAGTCCATCACATGGACCAGACTCCCCGTCATTGACTCTATCTACACTTCACGCTGCCTCAGGACAGCTGGCAATATAACCAACGGGATGGGGCCCCATCCTGGTAATACATCACCCTCCCCATTGACAGTGCACAGCACCAGACTCAGGAACAGCTTCTTCCACTCTTATCCGGCTTCAGAATGGTCCTTCCATAAGCTAGTGCACAGTCCTGATTCTCCAACCTACCTCATTGCAGACATTTGACCCTTTTCTCTGGACCATATTCTGCTCTCCGTCTATTTTTCTTCACTCTACCTATTGTAAATGAGCTTGGCTTAATTCTTTCCATGCATAATATTAACTGAGTTAATTGGATTGCAAGAGCCGGAAAGAGTGCAGAGAAGATTGGGTGAATCAAATTGGCAGGGGTGCTGAGGAAGAGGATTTTCTGGCATGTATGCGGGATAGTTATCTAAATCAACATGTAGAGGAACCAACGAGAGAGCAGGCTATTTTAGACTGGGTTTTGAGTAATGAGGAAGGGGTAGTTAGCTGTCTTGTTGTACGTGCCCACTTGGGCAAGAGTGACCATAATATGGTTGAGTTCTTCATTAGGATGGAGAGTGACATTGTTAATTCAGAAACAATGGTTCTGAACTTAAAAAAAGGTAACTTTGAGGGTATGAGACGTGAATTGGCCAAATTGACTGGCAATTAATTCTTAAAGGGCTGACGGTGGATATACAATGGAAGACATTTAAAGAATGCATGGATGAACTACAAAAATTGTTCATCCCAGTTTGGCAAAAGAATAAATCGGGGAAGGTAGTGCATCCGTGGATAACAAGGGAAATCAGGGATAGTATCAAAGCAAAGGATGATGCGTACAAAGTAGCCAGAAAAAGCAGCACACCAGAGGACAGGGAGAAATTCAGAGACCAGCAGAGGAGGACAAAGGGCTTAATTAGGATAGGAAAAATAGATTATGAAAGAAAACTGGCAGGGAACATAAAAAACTGACTGCAAAAGTTTTTATAGATATGTGAAGAGAAAGAGATTAATTAAAACAAATGTAGGTCCCTTGCAGTCAGAAACAGGTGAGTTGATCATGGGGAACAAGGATATGGTGGACCAATTGAATAACTACTTTGGTTCCATCTTCACTAAGGAAGACATAAATAATCTGCCGGAAATAGCAGGGGACCGCAGGTCAAAGGAGGAATTGAGTGAAATCCAGGTTAGTCGGGAAGTGGTGTTGGGTAAATTGAATAGATTAAAGGCCGATAAATCCCCAGGGCCAGATAGGCTGCATCCCAGAGTACTTAAGGAAGTAGCTCAGGAAATAGTGGATGCATTAGTGATACTCTTTCAAAACTCTTTAGATTCTGGAGTAGTTCCTGAGGATTGGCGGGTAGCAAACGTAACCCCTCTTTTTAAGAAGGGAGGGAGAGAGAAAACGGGGAATTACAGACCAGTTAGTCTAACATCGGGGAAACTGCTAGAGTCAGTTATTAAAGATGGGATAGCAGCACATTTGGAAAGTGGTGAAATCATTGGACAAAGTCTGCATGGATTTACGAAAAGTAAATCATGTCTGACGAATCTTGTGGAATTTTTCGAGAATGTAACTAGTAGCGTGGATAAGGGAGAACCAGTGGATGTGGTATACCTGGACTTCCAGAAGGCTTTCGACAAGGTCCCACATAAGAGATTAGTATACAAACTTAAAGCATACGGCATTAGGGGTTCAGTATTGATGTGAATGGAGAACTGGCTGGCAAACAGGAAGCAAAGAGTAGGAGTAAACGGGTCCTTTTCACAATGGCAGGCAGTGACTAGTGGGGTACCGCAGGGCTCAGTGCTGGGACCCCAGCTATTTACAATATATATTAATGATCTGGATGAGGGAATTGAAGGCAATGTCTCCAAGTCTGTGGATGACACTAAGCTGGGGGACAGTGTTAGCTGTCAGGAGGATGCTAGGAGACTGCAAGGTGACTTGGATAGGTTGGGTGAGTGGGCAAATGTTTGGCAGATGCAGTATAATGTGGATAAATGCGAGGTTATCCACTTTGGTGGCAAAAACAGGAAAGCAGACTATTATTTAAATCGTGGCCGATTAGGAAAAGGGGAGATGCAGCGAGACCTGGGTGTCATGGTACACCAGTCATTGAAAGTAGGCATGCAGGTGCAGCAGGCAGTGAAAAAAAGCGAATGGTATGTTAGCTTTCATAGCAAAAGGATTTGAGTATAGGAGCATGGAGGTTCTACTTCAGTTGTGCAGGGTCTTGGTGAGACCACACCTGGAGTATTGCGTACAGTTTTGGTCTCCAAATCTGAGGAAGGACATTATTGCCATAGAGGGAGTGCAGAGAAGGTTCACCAGACTGATTCCTGGGATGTCAGGACTGTCTTATGAAGAAAGACTGGATAGACTTGGTTTATACTCTCTAGAATTTAGGAGATTGAGAGGGGATCTTACAGAAACTTACAACATTTTTAAGGGGTTGAACAGGCTAGATGCAAGAAGATTGTTCCCGATGTTGGGGAAGTCCAGGACAAGGGGTCACAACTTAAGGATAAGGGGGAAGACCGAGATGAGAAAGACTTTTTTCCACACAGAGAGTGGTGAGTCTCTGGAACTCTCTGCCACAGAGGATAGTTGAGGCCAGTTCATTGGCTATATTTAAGAGGGAGTTAGATGTGGCCCTTGTGGCTAAGGGGGATCAGAGGGTATGGAGAGAAGGCAGGTACGGGATACTGAGTTGGATGATCAGCCATGATCATATTGAATGGCGGTGCAGGCTCGAAGGGCCGAATGGCCTACTCCTGCACCTAATTTCTATGTTTCTAAGATTTACGAGGATGTTGCCGGGATGTGAGCCCCTGAGCTATAGAGAAAAGTTGGATAGGCCTGGACTGTACTACTTGGAGTGTAGGAGGATGTGGGGGTGATCTTAGAGAGGTGTAAAAGATCAAGATGGGAATAGATAGGGTAGATGCACAGAGTCTTTTACAAGAGAAGTGGGTATAAGACCCAGAGGACATAGGTTTAAAGTGAGAGGGGAAAGATTTAATGGGAATTTGAGGGGCAACCTTTTGCTCAGAAGGTGTTGGGTATATGGAATGAGCTCCCAGAGGAGGTAGTTGATGCAAAGACATTTAAAAGACATTGGATAAGTACATGGATAGCAATGGTTTAGAGGCATAGAGGCCAAACATGGGCAGGTAGGACTGGTGTAGATGGGGCACCTTTGTTGGCACAGACAAGCTGGGCTGAAGGGCCTGTATCTGTGCAGTATAACTGTATGACACACAAACAAAGCTTATCACTGTATCTCAGTACATATAATAATAATAATAATAATAATAATAATAAACCTTAGCTAAACCTCAAGGTCAAGTGGCTTCCTTCAGCTCCTAATCTGTATGCTCAATTACACAACCCTTAAACTCTTTAGCAATGCAAAGATAATGGGAAGTTATTTTCTTCTCGTGAGGTAAAGATCGAGATCTAGGGGATCAAGACCAAGAGTGGAAGATGAAAAGTATTTAATTGAAGACAACAGAGTTTGAAGAAGGGTCCTGATCTGACCATTATCTGTCCCTTCCCTCTGCAGATGCTGCCCGGCCCATTGAGTCCGTCTGGTACATTGTGTTTTGCTCAAGAGTGTTTAATTATTATTGGGAAAATTTACTGCATAGATGAATAAATGAGTGTATAAATAGATAGTTAAATAAATAAATGCCATGTATACTGAGATCAGAACACTGAACTGCAGGTTTAAACGCAACACCACAAATAAATATTCCATAATTTATCAGTTATTCTTGGTAAACCAGACCATGATAGCACACGCCAAAGTATTTAACATTGTAGTTTGATGCTGAGATCGGGTTAAGCAGAGTGTTTCAAGAATCTGATATTTGATGGGAAGAGCCTGCTCTTGAAACTGGAGGTAACGGTTCTCACTCCTGTACAATAGATAATAGGTGCAGGAGTAGGCCCTTCGTGCCAGCACCGCCATTCAATGTGATCAGGGCTGATCATCCACAATCAGTACCCCATTCCTACCTTCTCTCCATTTCCCCTGACTCCGCTATCTTTAAGAGCCCTGTCCAGCACTCTCTTGAAAGTATCCAGAGAACCGCCTCCACCGCCCTCTGAGGCAGAGAATTCCACAGACTCGTAACTCTCTGTGTGAAAAAATGTTTCCTCATATCCGTTCTAAATGGCTTACCAATGGTAGCGGTGAGATGAGAGGATAGCCAGGATGGTATTGGTTATATTAGCTGCCACCTTGAGACAATGCTTCCTGTAGATCATAAGATAATAAGAAACAGAAGTAGAATTAGGCCATTTGGCCCATCAAATCTACTCCGCCATTCAATCATGGCTGATCTATCTCTCCCTCCTAACCCCATTCTCCTGCCTTCTCCCCAAAACCTCTGATGCCCGTACTAATCAAGAATCCATCTATCTCTGCCTTAAATATATCCACTGACTATGCCTCCACAGCTTTCTGTGACAAAGAATAGTAAGATTAAACGAGAAGTTACCAGTTTGAAGTTTGATCTTGATTTTACGAGGAGTTACGTTGGTGATTACGTGAAGACCCGCCAGGCCGCATGCGCACCAATCTTCAAAGCAGCGGTATGAAATCACAAATAACAATCACCGAAGTGACATAGTAAGACGCGTGACTCGAGAACTACCAGATGATCCTTTATGAGAGAGGGTTGGGTGTGGCGGGCACGTAATCACCAACGTAACTCCTCATAAAATCAAGATCAAACTTCAAACTGGTAAGTTCTCGTTTAATCTTACTATTTTACTTCGGAGTCACATGAGTGATTCCGCGAAGAGTTCAAAGCTTTGTGATTTCATGCCGCAGATTACAAATCTCCGCATCCCACTGCATTGATTGACTTGAATGAGAAATTAATGCATTAGTAGTAACATTGCATTTAATGCAGTAATAAAGTTTATTTTAAAATATATAAACAAACAACAGTACCCCTCTACCCCAGGGCACTTTAAACAGAACTTAAAATAGCATTGGCAAACAGCCCTGGATCGGCAATCGGTCGATGATAGAAATTCTGAAATATCAGCTCATTTGCCCATCCGGCGGCTGCCAAAATATGGTCGATGGGCACGTCCCTCGCCTTGGCCGCCGACGTAGCTGCTGCCCTAGTGGAATGGATGTAAACACACTATCCAAATGATATGCTGACGTTGATGCTGACCTGGTGGAATGAGAAACCCAGAACCTGCTGCAGCCACCTTGAAATAGTCTGAACAGACCTTCCTTTGTGTAATTGTTTGTTGACTAATAAACAATGCTGATTCCATACTTCTTACGATTCTGGTGGCCTTGGTAACATAGACGTGTGACCGTGGGGTATCCAAAATGATCTTAAATCATGCCATCCTTAGTCTATTCTGCTTGTGTAGACCAGACTGAAAAATGTAATGGCACCTGCAGCCAATTCCATTCTATCTAGCCACAGCGTTTGCAATGTTTGCCGTCATTGTGCTGATATAAGTGTCATAACTAAGGATGTAGCTGGAACCCCTGGGTGAAATAATGTTCACACACTTTCAATAACCAACTGCATAATCTTGTAGTGGGAGAACTTGTGTCAAGATCTTTTAACAACTCGATATCCGGGTTGAGCCCGACAGTGTAGTTCCCTTATGTTTCAGTTGTAGTATCTCTATAACTGAATTATTGTCAAATACCATTTAAAATGAACTGGAAAATGTCAATAATCTGCACCGTATTAAATGTAACATTAACATTTAACAAAAACACTTCTGATCCCCTCAATAGGAATGTACTGTTTTTTTGGGTGCTATCCCTGCACACTGCAGTGAGCACCTTCATGGCTTGATGTGACAACGAGAGGCATGTCAATCCATTCAAAATGTGTAAGTCAATAATTGTTTTACTGTGCAAAGGCCGGTCTCCTGAACCATAGTTTGAAACAGCAAGTTCTTGTTTTTTGGAATAACCATATACCGATGTGCCATAATGCCTGATGAAGCAGGCAACATGGACGCTTGGCCAGTCCGACAGTACGAACCCAAGCGAAGTCTTGCTGACTGTTTTAAGACCCAGCTAATGAGGCAAAAATGAGGAAGTCATAAAAGACCATTCCTCCTATTGAAGCGAGAATGTATTTCTCCGCACTGTTGTGCCACATATTTTTGCAATCAGTGAATAAACATGCACCAACATGTCGATATTTGATGTAGTATTGAACCATATTTTCATCATACTTTGAGATCCAACACTTATTCTATGTTATCATCGATCTGAACTGGATGATACACCAGTGGCAAAGGAGATTTAGGTAATTATTACAGGATAACTTTTACTTGATTCCATGTAACTAACATATGTCACCATCGTAGAGCAGCAACTTGAATTTGAGCATGTAGAATATGTATATTCGCTCAATAGCCCCTTACCCATGGGGTGCATTTAGTGTGTATATATATATATAAGAATTGGTAACTCATGCAATCTCCAATACCTCCAAGTAGGTGATGGTATTTGGAACTTCTCATCTTAGAGTCCTAAGCATCAGTTTGTAATAACTGAATTCGACCGACCACACTACTGTAGCGAGTTTCAAGTTCAATGAGTTATTGTCATGTTCAGCAAGGCTGAATACTGTTACTTCATCATTGTGGCTGAGGTAGCTTCTGCTGACAATAGCATAAGGTTGTTAACAATGGTCTAATTGCTACTTACACGATATCAGTTCCTTGATTTGCTCGGCTGAAACACAGCTGCTATATTGCCAATTACTCTTGATGAAAATAAAACTCAGTTTTGTAACAGATTGCTATAACTCCAATCTCTTGCCACAAGGTGGAGTCAAGGCTAATAATAATTAAAGGTAAATCCCAATGACCAACATACAGTTTATCCCATACCCCAAAGCTTTACTGTTACAGTACAGTTATATTGTCTTTGATAACCTCTGTAGTGGGATTTGCATAGCATGGATCTCTGACCCTTATGAATCTGTTGTTAGTCAGGAAAATAAGTTTTCATATTCGGAAAGTTCATATGCTCAACACTCACCTTTCTTCATAATAACATGCCACTCCTGCCTTATTCTGTGGTTTGCATGAGACCTTTCGCCCAATTTCCAAACCTTAATTTTTTTTTTAAATAACCTTGGCCATAATCCAAACTTGCTTGGAATGCTCTGACTGTGCCCCAACCAAATATTTTTACCCTTTGTGTGTTGTACAAAACAAATGTAAATATTACAACTTGTGAACGGTGCACTACCCATATTTTGGACGTGCTAGACCCATTTTGTTGAGTAGGATTGGTAAGATGCATGGAATTTCTGAGCTATCATGCTGCCCCCAGCTCCAGTGAACCGCTTACTGCCGATGAGCTCCTGGCGTGCGTTCTGAAACTATGACTTTTGCCCGCTGTTGGCCTAATTGATTCGTCTGCCAGGCTTTCTTCCCCTGTTGAATAGGCCTACCTGAGTAACAGATTCAGCGGCTGGCTCTCACATCCCCCTGTTGGCGCTGTTCACTGCTGGCACATATGTGCTTAAGTATGTTCTATTGACTTCTTTAGAGCCTGGAGTCAGTTATATCTTGACATTTTGCTCTTCCCTCCTCAGAGAGGGTGATTCGTAGGCAACCCTAAACAGGCGCTGCCGCAGGCCGCAGGATACCAATACTGATACGAACCCATTGGCCTTAACCCAAATAGAATATTCTGCTGGGATGATAACTTTGTTGTCAGGAAAAAGGTACCTCTGACACGTGCCCTTCATCCCTTGGGGTATGCCCCACGGCCATACCCTGAGACTCAGTGTCAGCAGGATACTGCCCGTCTTGGTCTCTGCCTCCAAGAGGGAGACCTCTGTAGCACTGTATGCAACAGTTGCTGTATTTGGGATAGTCGTTTCAAACGCACTATCCAGCCCCGGTGAGGAATTCATCCCCCGACTCCGTGGGCCTTGCTATCCAGCCTCGGTGGAGAATCATTTCCCGACTCCGTGAGCATAGCAGATTATGTGTGAACTTGAGTAGCCCTGTCCCAGGCGTTGCTGGCGCCGCCTTTCGTAAAGGCCGGCGCTTTTTGACATGAAACAGCCCTGTACCAGGTGCTGTTAGCACGGCTCTCTCGTAGGCCGGTAATGTCACAAATGAAACAGCCCTGCATCAGGCGCTGCTGGCACGGCTCTCCCTTAGGTCGGCAATTTCATACATGAAGCAGCCCTGTCAGGCGCTGTTGGCGTGGCCTGTCCTATAGGCCCGCACTATTACACATGAGGCAGCCCTGTCAGGCGCTGCTGGAACTTACAGTGTAAGCTCACTAAATCAACATTTTTAGTGTACAGCCTGTGAAGGGTTAAAACAATTCACAGCAACTTCTGCTAAACAACAAGGATTACATTGTCAGAGACATATAACAATAACTTTTTATGACTTTAGCTTTGACTTTAGCTTTTAACTTTAAGGAAAACACTATAACATACATACATTTTATTATAAAGAGAACCCTTTGTAGCCTGACTCACCTGAGTCCAAATAGGGCTGAATTAGTCCCATTTAATTCCTTGCCTGGGGACCAACGTCTGTGAGCCACTGACCCCACTGTCAGTGACTCTAGTGTTACTTCCTTGCCGTTCCAACAGCATCCCCACAGGCTGGGAGCCGCTGACTACGCTGTCAGTGACTCTGCTTGAATTTTTTGCAGATTTTACGGCATCCCCACAGGCTGGGAGCTGCTGACTACGCTGTCAGTGACTCTGCTTGAATTTTTTGCCGATTTTACGGCATCCCCGCAGGCTGGGAGCTGCTGACTGCACTGTTAGCGGCTCCTTATCGCGCAACCCGATCTTTTTGCCAGTTATCCGCTTCTGAGGTCGGACTGGGTTTCCCCACAGTCCATAACCGGCACACTCGTCGGGCTGCGAAACTGGCAGGAAAACCTCTGTGAAAAGAGGCTCCTGCCTGAAAAAGCCTGGTAAGTAAAAACAAACTTACATCTAGGCAGGAGGAGAAGATAATGGGGACCCGGCGTGGGGGAACCGCTGTGAGGGACGGTACGAGAACAAAGGGGGCCCTGTGTGAGGGGGAGGGTGGACACACACACTATAGTTTAGAATCCTCTGGCCAGGGGATAAGCCTGTGTGCATTCATTTGTTTGTTCTGGTGAAGGCGCTGTGCACACAACAGCCAGCCAACAGTCCCTTGTCTTTTTCTTTTTGTTTTCACTTTTAATTTCATGTTTTCGTGTATCTTGTGTGTTGTCAGCAGACCAATTTGCCTCCGGCGATGAATAAAATTTTATCGTATCATATCCGAATGAATGGCAGGGCAGACTTGAAGGAGGCTTTTGTGATTGCATCAATAGTCTGGGCCCCACCTCTGACATCTGACCTGCACCTCCTCTGATCTCATCTACCTTATTTAGAGTTCCTGATATGGACTTCTGTACATCGGTGAGACCAAGCATAGACTAGACGACTGTTTCGCCAAAGACGCGCTCATTTCGCTAAGGCCTGCTGGATCTTCCAATTGCTAATCATTTTTTCTCCCCTTCCCATTCCCACACTGACCTTTCTGTCCTGGGCCTCCTCCATTGCCAGAGTGAGGCCACGCGCAAACTAGAGGAACCGAGCCTCGTATTCCACTTGGGTAGCTTACAACCCAACAGTATGAACATTGAATTCCCCATTATCAAATAACTTCTACTAATTCTCCCCCTTCCCCCACTGCTTTCTTGACCTCCCTCCCCCTTTTGCTGAGCTCCATCTAGACCTGCAGTGATTTTTTTTCTCCCCTGCCCTAACCCCGCCACCTACATTCCTTCCAATGGCTTCACAATTCGCAACTCTTCAACCTTTTGTCTGATACCTTTTTTTCTCTCCATCTCTGGCCTTTGTCGAACAATTTGCCTATTCAATTACCCCTCGTCTGTGTTCACCGATTACCTGCCACTCTTTCTAGTTTTCTTCCCCCCCCCCCCCCTCCAATCTGATAAAGTGTCCCGCCACCTATTCACGTTCTTCAGGGGTGCTGTGTTATTCCAGCAATTTGTGTATATTATTTTTGTAAACCAGCATCCTTGTTTCAAAATCTTTCTGTAAACTGTTTGCATTCTCCTTGCAACAAACCTTCCACCTACGTCTGCAGGTTCGGCTACTGAACGTTCCCTTCCTACCTCCCAGTTATTAATGTACAGTAAAACTGATCAATCCAGCATGCTTGTGATGTCGATAGTGCAGATCGGCAGATTTTCCCGTCTATCGGATGTTATTCTATAATGCCGCAACATGCTTTCAATCTACTTGGTGAACGGCACGAACAGCACATTTTCTACTGGTTTCTTGGAATCAGCTGTGGGTGAATTTCAAAGAAATGCGAATGATTTAAGCTGCACAAGAAATCAGAATTTACCCCCCGAATGATTAGGAAGGAGCTGCCGATGCTGGTTTACACCGAAGGTAGACACAGAATGCTGAAGTAACTTAACGGGTGAGGCAGCATCTCTGGAGAAAAGGAATGGACCATTCTTTGGTCATTGGTGCCTGCTCTGTTCTGTTCTGCACCTTTTATATATCTCTAGTTTCCCTCTCCCCTGACTCGCAGTCTGAAGAAGGGTCCCGACCTGAAATGTCACCTATTCCTTTTCTCCAGAGATGCTGCCTGCCCCGCTGAGTTCCTCCAGCGTTTTGTGTCCATCTACCCTGAATGACACCCGTTCCCAACAGGCTCAGGGCATGGGTTGTTAAACATGTTATCTTCAATTCAGAAAGGGCTTCCTGCAGCAGAAACACCTAATAGAACAACTCCCTGACATCGGTGACCAAACCATTGAGGAGCACTGTGTGAAATAAATGGATGTGAGAAGGGAAGAGACACTTACTTTAACAGTAAACATAATAAGAGTTGAGTAAGTACACACTGAAAAATTCAAGAGGTGTTTGGGAAATGTTGCTGTGTTTTATATCTGTTGGATATCCCTAATGGCCGTATCTAATACCACATTAAGGTGAATATTGGCATCTTGAGTATTATGGCAATTATCTCACAAATTGAATTTGTGGTCAGGAAGATTTTTTTTAAACTGAAATCGACACTTTTTTATAAGAATGTCCCCCATTTTATTTCTTGTGTATGAACGGAGCTTGGTACAGCATGTGGCTCGTTGCTGGCTTTGCCGAGCATTTGGTGGCAGATGGTTCAGGAGGATTAGTGCTGGCTTGACCTTCAGTTTGAATTAGTGAATCTTATTCTGCAAGATTAGAGCCCCCCCCCCCCCATGTCCAGTACTACGGTGCCTGTTATTACCAAGAGCTTAAATCATTCCTGTTTTAGTAAAAGCAATCCACCTCTCTTTATTCCCCCAGCTACATGTCACTTTCAGATATTACAAACAATATAAGTGGAGTTTGGCTTGTGGAATGTATTTCAAGATGTAACGCATCTGTAACTATGCCTGGATAATTTCTGGCTTCCAATGCAGAGTGGCAATGTCGACCAAAATGCAGTTTTCCAGAGTGAAGCAAGTGGTGAGAGTTTGAAGGTCGGGAGAAGACAGTTGTGTCCCCTGGCCAGTTTAGAATATAAACCACGGGGCTTACTTCATTGTGTTGGGAGGAACTGCAGATGCTGGTTTAAACTAAAGACAAACACAAAAACTGGAGTAACTCAGCGAGTGGGTCAGGCAGTATCTCTGGAGAAAAGGAATGGGTGACGTTTCGGGTGGAGACCCTGCAGGCTGAGAGTCAGGGTAAAGGGGAATGAGAGATATAGATGGTACTTGGGGAAAATGAATGGAAGATATGCAGAAAGCATCGATAATCAAGGATATGTGGAGCCCACAATGCTTCATTGTTGGCTAGGGAATAGGTGATAACAAGTTATGCAGATGGTGGAACTGAACAGGATCCATTGGTGGTTATGGACAGTGCAGTCAGTACTGCCCAGACTCGGGTTGCTGCGAATATCCCTGGGCCTCTTCTATGCCAGTGGCTCAAAACCTTCAATTCTTCGATTTTTCAAATATTTATCTATTTCCTCCTTTAATATATGTGACGATCCGCCCTCCACCACCCTCGGGGGCAGAGAATTGAAGGGATCCACACCCCTTCTGAGTTCCCATGCAGCTCAATATTAAATGACCAGCACCTTGTACAGCTATCCCATGAAAACATCTCAACTTTTACCCTGTCAGGCCCCCTTCCTTTCTCATGTGTTTGTGTCAGGTCAAAACTTCTTCTAAACTCTAGGAAATGTAGATACAAACTATCTAGTCTTGCTTGATAGAACAATCCTCTCATCCCAGAAATTAACCCTGGGATTCATATTTGGATTGCCTCCACAGCTCCTATATCAAGAAGGTAGGTGGACTCTGCCAGGTTAGTATAGTCAGTGTAGGCATTAGAATGAGCTAATGTACACAGAGTGCTTGAGGAACGCGGCAGGTCAGATGGCATCTCTAGAGAATGTGGATGTGATGTTTAGGGTCAGGACCTTTCTTCAGAAAGGAGGAGAAAGCTGGAATAGAGGTGGGACAGGACAAAGCCAGGCAAGTGATAGGTGGATACGCGTGAGAGGGTTGATTGGCAGATAGGTGGACAAAGGCCAGAGGTGAAAAGGGGACAAAGATTTGTGTGAGATAAGGTGATAAGACTTATGAAATGACAGGCCAGGGATGGGATATAGTGAAAAAGGACATGAGAAAGGGGGTGGGATAGTGGGAGAAATGGGTGTGCATCCAGGAGGGGGGGTGGTACAAGGAGGAGAGAAGGGGGAGAAAAAGAGGGGAGGGGGGAGGTTGTTGATCCTGGATGCAGAGGTCAGTACAGGAATGGGAAGGGGAAATAAAATGGTTTGAAACCGGCAGATCCAGAAAGCTTTGGTGGACTGAGCGCAAGCGTTTGACAAAACAATAGACAGGTGCAGGAGTAGGCCATTCGGCCCTTCGAGCCAGCACCACCATTCAATGTGATCATGGCTGATCATCCCCAAACAGTACCCCATTCCTGCCTTCTCCCCATATCCCCTGACTCCGCTATCTTTAAGAGCCCTATCCAGCCCTCTCTTGAAAGCATCCAGAGAACCTGCCTCCACCTCCCTCTGAGGCAGAGAATTCCACACACTCACAGCTCTGTGAGGAAAAAGTGTTTCCTCGTCTCTGTTATAAATGGCTTGCCCCTTATTCTTAAACTGTGGCCCCTGGTTCTGGACATTTGTACTCTCCCCTTTTTTGCCACTTCTCCCAAAGTTAAGGCTTAAATCGACGGTTCAATTTATGATGGAACCTAAAGTGGATGTGGATCTCTGAAGCTGATGTGTACGATAGATTGACATTGTGCACTTCAAGGCATTTACAGAGTAGAATTGAGCCAGCTTAAAACAATACTGAATATCTGAACATTATAAATAAATGTTTGCCTTCCTGGAACTTGTAAACCATACTTGGTTTAAACATAATTATGTTTTGATTGCTGAATCGGTGTGAAGGAATAATGAACAATTTATTTAATCCAACACAAATTGGAGGGATAGCACGTCATATTTCGCTTGTGCAGTTTTAAACTCAGTGATGTGACTCTTGATTTCGCTAACTTCAAGTAACCCTCGCTTTCTCTCTCTCACTCCATCCTTCCCCCTCATCCTAGTTCTCTGACTAGTTCCACTGTCCTCCTGAATAAATATTTTCGACTGCATGCCTCGTTGTCACCTTCCCCTCAGCTAACCGTTCTACATTTCCTTTTTCATCGTCCTCTTTGATTTGATTTCACACCTTACCCTTCCATATCTCTGTCTCCCTCTCTCCTGACTCTCAGCCTAAAGAAGGGTCTCCACCCGAAACGTCACCCATTCCTTCTCTCCAGAGATACCGCCTGAGTTATTCCAGCATTTTGTGTCGATATTTAATTACATCCCTTTCTAACTGTTGCTTACTTTTCCCAACGGAATGAACTTATTTTAGCTTTTACACAGGGTAGGAAAGTAGAACAGGTGTAGATGCTGCATTGTTACAGTATTAGAAAATTAATCATCAATATTTAGGAGCGTTGCCCATCCACATGTTAGCGAAGAAACTTGTCACCCTGGGTGATTGAATCCAGAAGCTTTCAGCTGCAACCTTGTAAGCTGAAACTACAGTAATAAAACTGCTCAAGCATCACCAATAGCTTTATTAAAATATCAACTCTAAACTTTAGCCAATAACTCTACCTTTGCAGGATTTGTCTCCTCGTCCTCATCTTCCTGCTCCCCACTAGTCTTCTTCTTTTATTTTCTCCACGTGGTTTAGTTTAAAGATGCAGCGCGTAAACAGGCCCTTCGGCCCAACAGGTCCGCCCCGACCAGCGATCCCCGCACATGAACACTACCCTACACACACTAGTGACAATTTACAATATTACCACGAGAATCAGCCAACATACCTGTACATCATCGGGAGGAAGCCGGAGCGGCCGGGGAAAACCCACGCAGACAAACAACCGTAGTCAGGATTGATATATATATATATCTCTCTCTCTATATCTCTCTCTCTTCTCTCTCTTTCTCTCTCTTCTCTCTCTTCTCTCTCTCTCTCTCTCTCTCTCTCTCTCTCTCTCTCTCGCTCTCTCTCTCTCGCTCTCTCTCGCTCTCTCTCGCTCTCTCGCTCTCTCGCTCTCTCTCGATCGAGTTCATTGGGCGGTGACCGAGGTGCCCCATATCGAGTGCCAAATGCAGCCAGGTGGATGGGCAAGCTGGGCCAAAGGGCCTGTTTCAGTGCTGCATGACTCTAACACAAACTCTCAATGATTTGTGCAAATAGACTCAAAATAAATTTGCTTGAAAACCATAACTCTCAACTATTCTTAGATCCACTAATACTCATGGACCCCACATTATCTCTTCCATAGTTTTGAAAAGTCAATATATCTCTTTGCTGATCTATGTTTCTGTCCTTACCTCCTTGCATTTCCTTCATTAGTATAAATTGGTCTTCACAATTCTCTCTCTTTTCCCAACTATCTGTAATTCTCTATCGTGCTCACTCTCCTCACCAATCCCTCACGATCATTAACTCTCTTCTCAATCCTCCTTGTCCTTGCCTCCCTACGGCTCCCCTCTTCCCCTTTCCATCTCTCCCCTCACGTTTACCTTCGCCTCTCCCAATCTCCCCTCTCTCCCCGTCTCTCTCCTCTCTCTCTCTCTCTCTCTCTCCCGTCTCTCTCTCCCGTCTCTCTCTCCCGTCTCTCTCTCCCATCTCTCTCTCCTCTCTCCTCATCTCTCTCTCCTCTCTATCTCTCTCTCTCCCCGTCTCTCTCTCTCTCTCCCCTCTCTCTCTCCTCCCCCTCTCTCTCTCTCTCTCCCGAAAATGTGTTTTTGAAAAATGCATGCGTCATCTCCCCTCTCTCTCCCCTCTCTCTCTCTCTCTCTCCTCTCTCTCTCTCTCTCCTCTCTCTCTCCCCCCCTCTCTCTCTCTCCTCTCTCTCTCTCTCTCTACTCTCCCTCTCCCTCTCTCTCCTCTCCCCATCCTCTCATCTCTCTCTCTGTGTGATGATCAGCCATGATCACTACTACCGAATGGCCTACTCCTGCACCTACCCCCTCTCCCCTCCTCTACCCTCTTCTCGAGTGTGATACTACAGCATGTTTTGAATATTGATGACTAGCTCAAAAACCTCGAGGGAGAAACAAGATGCATGACTTAATTATGGAGCAACAAATTGTGCACAGTTCTGTTCATTGCTCTCTCTCGTGTGTGTGTGTGCATGTGTGTGTGTGCGTGCGTGTGTGCGTGCGTGTGTGTGTGCGTGTGTGTGCGTATGTGTGTGTGTGTGCGTGTGCGTGTGTGCGTGTGTGTGTTGTGTGTTTTCAATGATTAATGTATCAAGTCACTGATGGGATGCATAAAATGAGTAGGTGATGGTCTCCAGAGTTACGGCTCCCCATGGAGCTATAAGCCTGTCTTTGAGAGAGGTAGAGGAGGACTTAAGAGAACATTATTAGAAAGAAATTCAATGGACTTGGTGGTCTTTTAATTTAAATTATTTAGAAAATGACAGTACACTGCTCTGAAATGTAATGGTTAAATTACCATGAAACCATTTCAAGGACAGTTCCTCCTTCCTCACTGTGCAGAATAACTGCATATGAAAGGTGCAGCAGCAGGGAGCTGCATTCAATGCATTTGGGCGTTGTGACCAACACAACAATTCAATTAGAAGTAATTTCCCAGTGTTGTGTTTTGCAACTGAACAATAGGCAGCTGGGCCCCGGGATGTGGTCAGTCCTGCTCGTCCCCTGGCGTGGTCATTCACCCTCGGGAAGAGGGAATAGCTGAGAGAAGGTCCGTGCCCACAGCGCTGGCTAAGTTTCCAGCACTTGTCACATGCCGCTGCATCAGACGCCGCAGCCTCAGAGTAAAAAGATGTCCCTTTAGAAAGGAGATGAGGAGGAATTTCCTTTAGTCAAGAGGGTGGTGAATCTGTGGAACTCGTCGCCACAGATAGCTGGGTAAAGAACTTACCCAAAAGCAGCGGGAGCCTATTTTGTTTGTGGCTCCCTCGCCAACTGCATCTGTTGCTCTGCGACTGAAGACGAGTGTCTCGCGCTCCGACTTCGGAGAACAGGTGCACGGAAATGTGATTGATTTTTGTTTTATCCTTTGGAAAGTGACAGCTGGATATTTCAACCCCTTTTATGTCCAATAGGATGAAACGCTAGAGAAATCTCCTTCTGGGACTGAAGAGGTTTGAGAAAAATCTGTAACAGAACAGATGATGCAAGGTATGTGGAAAAAAATACACTTAAAAGACCAATTCCTTCCTTCCATGTTTATTAACATTACAGCGGATTATATTGCAAACTCGCAGCTAATGGCAACAAAACATCAGCTGCTTTAACACAGTTATTTGGACAGCTTATCTTGCATTGCAATTTGCATATTGTCTGCTGCTATTATTGATCAGAAAATGCAACTTTAACTGTGTCTATTCAGCCTTACTGATAATTGCCAACATTTATTTAGATTCCTTTTTTTTTACTGTAACTGACTGATCCCCTAAATCTTTTTCCGTTTTTTCATACATTTTTGTAAATTGTTTTTCTATTGTTAGTTGAAAGGGTTAGATTCAGTCAAAATTTCAGAGGGAATGCAATAAACGTGTTGTCCACTCATTTTCAGTTAGTGAAGATTGCATTCTCCAGGGTAATTGCACAAATGGCACCCAGTGCACGTCACACATTCCTTGAAATTGATACATTTGGTGAATCTACAGAATTAATTGCCACAGAAGGCTGTGGAGGCAGAGATTCACAGACTCTTCATTAGTACGGGTATCAGGGGTTATGGGGAGAAGGCGGGAGAATGGGGTTGAGAGGGGAGATAGGTCAGCCATAATTGGATGGCGGAGTAGACTTGATGGGCCGAACGGCCTTATTTATTCCTAGAATTTATGAACATATGAACTGATCATATGAACTTCAATTATTTTGGTCAATTCTATTTTCACACATCGATAAGATGAAGAATAAATTAAATCCTACCTAGAAGAGTAATTATTCCATTGGAAAGGGGTTATGATGGTGTAGAGTTTGGATCTCTGGACATGAGATCCATGTTTGAGCAGCCCTGGATATCTGTAATCGTGAGATTTCAGTCCGACTCTGTGTGGAATGAAATGAAGCAAGAGTTGCTGAGGATGGAAGCATACCAATGAAAGAATCAGGAGTGGATGCCCAGTCATAACTTAATGTGGCTGCCTGCAATCTCCTTCCAGCCAAAAGCAGACAATACTGTGGGCTTGTTCAGAACCATGAAAAGAACATGATTTCCTGCACCAACTGAAAAATGTTTTTAGACACCAGGCAACTGCGTCAGCAATGAGACAAATAATTAGTAACATCCAGTTAATTAAATGGAGAGTAGACAAGTAAATAGAGAAGTTTGAGTGCGTTTTCGGAACAAATTGATACTGTACAACCTTATTTCCATGTATTTTCAAACCCAGGCCCAGTGATAAAGCTTATCCAAGCAGATTTATGAACCTCTGAACTTCCCCGACGAGTCTCTTGAGGAGTGTTTGTGATATTGTTTTATCGCAAAGGAAAACGCGCTTCAGGCGATGCGGAGATGCCGTTTAACTGCATAAAGTATCTCAAAACAACCTGGTAATAAGAAAATCTTTGCATTGCACAGACACAGGAGGCTGCAGGTGCTAGAATCTGGTACAGAGATGAGCTGCTGGAAGATCTTCGAGGGTCAAACAGCATCTGTGGATGCAGAGGGATAGTTGATGTTTTGGATCGAGACCTTGCATTAGTCCTTTGCCTTCACAGATGTTGCCCGATCTACTGAGTTCTTCCAGCGGCTCGATTTAGCTTTACATTACCAGACTGCATTTGTGCACATCCCGAAACATTTCACAGTGTGTAATAGGTTCAGAAAGCTCATACTTGTTGGGTTGTGGCAAGTGATGTATGCATCACAAGCAGTGAAAAACATGAGCAGATAACTTCTTTTCAAATGTGTTGGATAACTAAACCAATGAGTTAAATGCTAAGTGACGGTAGATGTGAAATTTAATTGGCTTGAAGGTCATTGTGTTACATTGAACGGCACTGCACAAGAACACACCCTTCAGCCCCTGATGTCTGTGCTTAATCTGATGCCAAGTTAAACTAATCTCTTCGGCCAGCATTTAATCCATTTCCCTCCATTCCTTGCATATCCATGTACTTAAAGTATCTAAAAGCCTATTAAACACCACTATCGGATCTGCTTCTAACCACCTCTGGCAGCACATCCCAGGCACCTACGCTCTGTTGCCAAAAATCTTGTCCAACGCATCTCCACTAAATTTACCCCCTCTGATTCTAACTAATCGTTGATATTTCTATCCTGAGAAAAAGGTTTTGACTATCTACTCATTTATGGCTTGCCTTATTTTATGTATGTACTTATATTTGTCTTGGGTCGGCCCCATAGCCTCCGATGTTCCAGAAGAAACAATCCAAGTCTGTCCAACACCTCCTCATAGTGAATACCCTTTAATTCGTTCAACATCCTGGTAAACCTGTTGGACTTGAGAGATAAGCATGGAAACAGTCCCTTCAGCCCACTGTGTCCACGTTGACCAGCGACCACTCCCGGACACTAGCACTATCCAATTAACCTACAAACATGTACACCGTTGGAGTGTTAGAGGAAACCGGAGCAGTCACAGGGAGAACGTGCAAACTCCATACAGCCGGCACCCGTAGTTCGGATCAAACTGGGGTCTCGGGTGCTGTAAGCATGTGTAACTCTGTCACTGTGCCACTTTGCCGTCTTGGCAAACCTCCTTTGCAAAGAAATGCTGCATGTGTCCAGGGGCTGTCAACGATGCAAAAGTTCCAATCCCCAGCTGTGAGGACAACATGGGAGCCAAATATGACCATGGTTTCCACTTCATGCTCTGTCACCGGTTGGAGGTCAGCAAGGCATCCTCCAGGAGCCCGCTGTGACCTGGCACCATGCCTCGATGCCTTTCTCAGCAAGGGCAGCCTCCACATCCTGCCGTCAGCCCCCCGGGACGTATCATACTGTGGCAGCACCACTTGCATCCACTGTTGATTGTGAGATTGAGATGGAGCTTTGAAAAAACTACACGGTGCCACTTGATAAATCATTGCATTTTATTTTGCTCTCCAAAGAGAAAACCCTCACGCTGCTCTGCGATGTAGTTACCATCCTCCCCGTTCTCAGCCGAATACTTGGACGTTTGTTCAGCTGGTGAGATCATTATACTGTACAGGGAACTCGCTCATCCGCAGCCCTACACATCACCTTCCACAAGGCCTGCAGTGACCACCAGTTCCCATTCGTCTCTAATGTATACAGTCACTGCTGAATGGAAGCTTAAAATGATTGCACCCTACAGCAGGGAAGACAGCCATTCAATGTGTCACACTTGCCAGATGCAATCAATTCTTCTCCTTCACCTTCTGTCCCCCATGACCTCACAGACTAGTCATTGCGGGTTAATTTACTGGAATGCCTGTTGGGGTCAAAGCATTATTTTTAAAAGTTAGCATGACCACTTTCAGGAATGTCAAATTAATCATCTGTGATGGGCCCTTTACGATACGATACAAGACGATAGAACTTTATTGATCCCAGGAGGGACATTGATCTGCCAACAGTTATAAAACACAAAATACATGAAACATGAAATTAAAGTGACGAGTGGAAAGGATTGGGGATGTGCAAAGAGAGGGGGGGGGGGGGGGGTCGGGGTCGGAGGGGAGTTAGTCTTCCCCACGACAGAAGGGGGAGGAGTTGTACAGTTTGATAGCCACAGGGAAGAAGGATCTGTGGCGTTCTGTACTGCAACTTGGCGGGACCAGTCTGTTGCTGATGGTCTCATGCACAGGTGCATTTGTGTGTAATTTATTGGACACCTCTACTTATCATATACCAGCCACACACACACACACTCACCAAAACACATGTGTGCACGCACACATGTGTGCACAGACATCTAAACATATACATAAATCACACACACACACACACACACACACACACACACACACACACACACACACACACACACACACACACACACACACACACACACACACACACACACACACACACACACGTACACACGTACACCTAACTGCATTTTTTCACTGCCTGGATTTTCAAAGTCCCTTGCATTCAAAACCAATCTTTGAATTTATTCTCGAATGTGTATAAATGTCCACCCCAGTCCCTCGGATGTTCAGCGCCGCAGATACACTCTTTAGATTAGCCTACCTCCCAGTGCTGCTACTCTGCAACTCCATCACAGCACACTTACTGGGCATTAAATAGTTTCTGCCACTGTCGCTTTCACCGGTCTCCCTACAGCCTACTCCAAACTTCATCACTTACAATATTGTAAAGTTTCCTTTCATCCTCAAACTTCAAAATGTTGGCCTCATGATCCATATAGACAATAGACAATAGGTGCAGGAGTAGGCCATTCGGCCCATCGAGCCAGCATTCAATGTGATCATGGCTGATCATCCACAATCAGTACCCCGTTCCCGTCTTCTCCCCATATCCCCTGTCTCCGCTATTTTTAAGAGCCCTATCTAGCTCTCTTGAAAGTATCCAGAGAACCTGCCTCCACCGCCCTCTGAGGCAGAGAACTCCACAGACTCACCACTCTCTGAGAGAAAAACTGTCTCTGTTCTAAATGGCTTACTCCTTATTCTTAAACTGTGGCCCCTGGTTTGGACTCCTCCAACATCGGGAACATGTTTCCTGCCTGTAGCGTGTCCAAACCCTTAACAATCTTATATGTTTCAATAAGATTGCCTCTCATCCTTCTAATCTCCAGAGTGTACAAGCCCAGCTGCTCCATTCTCTCAGCATATGACAGTCCCGCAATCCCGGGAATTAACCTTGTAAACTTTCGCTGCACTCCCTCTGTTAATCCTTTTATGTGTATAATACAAGGAAAGCAAGCAAACATATAATGACCCTTGTAAGGTCCCACTGCACGCTTCCCCCAAATAGGAAAGAACCTGCTGATGAGCGCAGTCTGCCTGCTGAGTGTTAGTGTCACCCCGGTTAATGTCACTGCTTCATGAACCAGAAGATCATGAACAAGGGGATGTCAGGTAATTAGTTGGAACGGAATGGAATACTTTATTATCACATGTGACGAGGCCCAGTAAAATACATTGCTTGCATACCCAAGCTTTCCAAAGAGCAGCCACCGACGGCGCTGACAAAGGTACAAAGTACCCGTGCCCATACGCAGTAGGCCCACCTGCTAGAATATCCTATCCTAAACCATTCCATGTACCAGTGCAAATGTCTTTTAAATGTTGTGATAGTAACGGCCTCAACCACCTCCTCTGGCCTTTTGTGTGGAATAAGTAGCCTCTCAGGTTCCTATTAAATCTTTCTGTACCTCAAGTTTACCTTATCTATTCCTCTCATGATCTTACATACCCCTATAAGATCACCTCTCATCCTCCTGCGCTCCAAGGAATAAAGTCCTAGTTGTTCAACCTCTCCCTACAGCTCAGGCCCTCAAGTCCTGGCATCATCCTCGTAAATCATCTCCGCACCCTTTCCAGCTTGACGACATCTTTCCTATAGCAAGGTGACTAATACTGAACAGAATAATTGATGCATTCTCCAACAATGCATTATCCAACTCATCTTTTCTCTTTATTAGTATTTGACAGGATGTTACTCAGGGCTCAGCCACTTCTGGTGACGGCAGGGCCTATGGCTGCAGTTTTTCCCCACAGAGATTTTGCCTTGTAAGCACGATGGTTCAGTGCATCCATCAGCATGAATCCTGCAGTCCAGAATGTGCCCCTGGATAGGATTTGCTTCTAAATACATCTCCTCCCACGGAAAAGACCGACAATTGTCAGGCAGACCAAAGTGCTTCTTTCATCCAATTGATGATCTTGCCGCAGCATTTGTTGTTTGTCTTTCTATGTGTCCCTGGGAACAGCCTTTATAATCACAGAGTCCTCTATCATGCAGATGCTCTCGACACACATCGACAAAAAGCATTGTATCACTTCACTGTGTGCGAGCACGCAGCCCACAAATGGTTTAGCAATTGTCTCCTCCGCCTGAACTGATGGAGCAACTGTCAATCTTCAGGAAATTCTGAGCCACTGAAGGTCTTTGGAACCTGCTCACCTTTCACAATCAGGTTGTTCCATATCTCCAACACCCTCCGTGTGAAACGGTTGCCCCCTCAGGTTCCTATTAAATCTTTTCCCCCTTCACTCAAACCTAATGTCGCCTGGTTCTTGATTCCACTAAATCCGGGTAAAAGATTCTGTACACTTACCCTATCTATTCCCCTCATGATTTTGTACTCTTCTATAAGATCCTCCTCATCCTCCTGCGCTCCAAGGAATAAAGTCCTAATTGTTTTCAATTTCTTCAACCCTTGAGGTGAAAGGCCATTCCAGAACTGCCACTATCGTCTATAAAAAAAAATTTCAAGTAATTGAAGCACTTGCACCCATGTGTTGATCTGCCTATCAATTATCTTACAATTTTGATAAGTGCACTTGTAGTTTATTGTGGAAGGCAAGATGGATGGCAGAATTCAAGGAGGAATGATGAATAGTCTTTGAAAACTGGCCAGGTTTTCTTCTAAGTATTGTTTGATTGTGTTTTTAAAAAAAAAACCAGTATCAGATAATATGCTTCAACACCAGGTCGAGAGCTTGAGATGTATTGAGCCTTATTCCCTTCAGTGTTCATTAAATTCCAACAAACAGGAGCTCCTTGCACTGTCACACACGTTCTCAAGCATCAACTGAATAATTACACCACAAAAAAGTTCTCATATAAATATAATTCCAGATCGAAATAGGGTATTCTCCATTTTAATGACTTGATGTGCTCTTCGGAAAACTTCCCAGTTTTGTGTCTGTTCCAAACTCGGATACAGCGATCAATTTAGAACTTCCACTTTGTGCACTGCAAATAGAAAGGTATCCGTTAGAGTTTGGGCTGTATTGTACGGAGTCTATTGCCCAGAGTAGTGGCTGTACTGGACATTGATGCTTCTGTGTGAGAGGCCGCATCAAATAATCTGCATTTTCAGAGGGGTGAACAAGGAGACACCTATTGTCTCAATGGAAAGTGGAGGGTGTGCACCTGAAGAGACACAAGTGCAATACTGGGGGCACAGAAGAGGGTGAAGTTATTCCATTCAAGGGTTTACGGTTGGTGATGAGCAAGCATTAATCTCACTGACATCAGACGTATCTCCACGTATGTATGTACAAACGATGAACAACTTTGTTGATGTTATTAGTGTATCCAATGCAGAGCTCAATGCTTTAAATTAGGTAAGTTTCAGCCATAAGCACACATGGGAAGTGTTTTGGAGGGATGTGAGCCAGCCAAAGGCAAGTGGAACTAGTGGATGAGTTGGGTCAAATGACCGGTTTCCACAATGTATATCTCCATGGCTGTCACCGACTCACTGCTCCGATTATTGTTTATTCCATTTACCCCCACATTTCCGCCCCTGCTCTCCCTTGTCATTCCATCTGCATTTAGCTAAGATCAGTAGCTGTCATCAAAGTAAGTTGTCAATCAGTTAGCTGCAAAGCTTGAATGATTCCAATTTTGATTAATGTACATTGAAGGGTATTGTGGAGTTAATGAATCGTTCTTGCTCCACAGGTAAGTGGCCTATACCTTTATAGTTCGTAGTAAAGCTCAGGGAAGCCATGTTTATTAACTTATTAACTTGGCTGAAGAAGGGTCTCAACCCAAAATGTCACCCATTCCTTCTCACCTGAGATGCTGCCTCTCCCGCTGAGTTACTCCAGCATTTTGTATCTGCCTTCCATTGAATAACTCAACAGTAGCAACAAAGGTTTTCCGCTTTACACAATGGAACCTTTGTCCGATAATGATTTGACTGAGATTGAGGTTGGCATAGTTAGTACATTTCTGTATGACACCAAAATGGTGGTATAAAATAAAGTTGTTTTTCTAAGGTTACAACAAGGTCTAGATCAACTGTGAATGTGAACCAGTAGTTAACAGATTGAATTTAACTCAAGGAAGTGCACAGATTTGCATTTTGGTAAGTTAAACCGATTGCCCAATCAGTTGCAGGGTCCCCAAAAGTGGGGGCCCTGCAATAGAACAGAGTGTCCTCGGGGTACGAGGCCATAGTTCCCTGAAAGTGGCAACCCAGGTAGACAAGGTAGTGAAGGAGGGATCTGGCATTCTTGTGTTCGTCAGTCAAGGCACTAAGATTTGAAATATCCTGTTTCAGTTGTACAGGACATGAGCAAGACCAAATTTGGACTATTGTGAGCAGTTGTGGTTGCGAGACCATAGGAAGAATGTCATTCAGCTGTAAAAAAGGGTAGAAAAGATTCACAAGGATTATAACAGGACAGGGAGGCTTGGGTTATGAGGTGAAAGTAGACAGACTAGGGCCTTTTTTTCTTGTAGCTGTTGAGGGCTGACCTTATAGAGGAATATAAAATCATGAGGGGCATGGATAAGGTGAATGGTTGCGCTCTTTTCCCCAGGAGAGTAGAGTCTAAAAAGAGAGGGCCTAGATTTAAGGTTAAAAGTGAAAGATGCAAAAGGGGAGTTATGGGGCAACCTATTCACACAGAGGGTGCTGAGTATGGAATGAACTGCCAGAGGAAGTGGTAGAGGTGGGTACAATTCCAATATTTGAAATTCCAAATTAATATCTGGCATTTGAACAGATACATGGATATGAAAGGTTTAGAAGGATATGGGCCAAATGCAGGCACATGGGACTAGCTCAGGTAGGCAAATTGTAAGCAAGGATGTTGGGCCAAAAGGCTTATTTCCATGCTGTATACATCTATGGATCTACAGCTTTATCACATCCGTCGTGAGTGGAACAGGTTCTTTGATGAGTTAGATGAATCTTTAATCCCTGGTACACTGTATTTAGTCTCAAATTGTAACCATGAATTGCATGCTACTAAAAAGATTGTTTTAGCTGTAGAACTATAAGGGTATTCTGCTCAATTGAGATAGAATGGCACAGCACAGAAATGAGCCCTTCAACCCATTACATCCATGTTGACCTATTTGAACACATGAGAACCATATCTTCCATTGCCTTGTCAGTTTGTGCATCTAAATGCCTCTTAAACAGAATGATTGCATAATATTCCAGCACCTTCCTTGAAAGTGTTTTCCAGCTAGCAATCACACTCTGTGTGTAAAACCAATATGCCTCAGATCTGATTCAAAACTTCCTACCCATTAAACCTACGTCCTCTTGACCTTTGATATGCCTATCATGTGAAAAAGGTTTCCCCCATCTACTCTATCCATGTGATCCATGCTGTCATTTACTGCTATCAGACATGGAATTCACGAATTGAGAACACTGCAGCCAATGCCTGAACATTTTCAGTTTTAGTAAAACACAACAAGTTGGCTAATGAGGCACAGTTGGCACGAACCAAATTGTCACTCTCAACGTGCACCTTAAATCTACTTGGCTCTCAAATCAGATGATTCTGTCCATGATTTGAGACCTAATGATGCACTAATGATGCACAGTTGAATTTCCAAGTAACGTCAAACACCAAGCCATTAGTTATTGTCACTCCCAGCCTGGGAAGGGATCCTACTCTTGTTCTTGAATTTTGCCTCAAACTCCAATTTCCCAGTTCTTGCTCAACTCCAAGAAAGGTGAGGATCCAGTTGAAGAACTTTATAGATTCCAGGACGAGGATCTTGCACTGATAATTGATGAAAATTCGTCCTACGGGAGGTCATAGAAACATAGAAACATAGAAATTAGGTGCAGGAGCAGGCCATTCGGCCCTTTGTCATGGCAGTTTTCATCAAATCTCTCTTCGTGAATCAGAGCCGGCATGAATTTATAATCCCAGAAGATGTCTTTTTCCCCCAAATGTCCTTCATTGGGGAATTTTCTTGCTATGAAATGTGAAAGTTTATATGAAGTCCAAAACACATCAGTGGCTATCAGACATCAGTGTATTGCCAATAGCAGGAACTGATAAGTTGCTAACTTCAATGCAAACATTAGTTGAAATCAGAATGAGTAGCTTGGGCCACTAATGTTGATACAGATCCCATGCTGAAAGGGTCTAGACTTCAGAAAATGTTCTTTAGCTGGGAATTTCTGATGATAGCCAGGGACTGGATTAACATGATTCAGCAGCCAGGAAAGGCATAATATACTCAATGATTAGTTGTCCCCATGCTAAACAGAGATATGTAGCTCCAGAAGAGAAAGATACAAATGCATTTGTGTCTCGTCTGTGTCAACAGACTCCTCACTCTGCTGTGTTTCTTTTTATTTATTCATTCATAGGATTATGTGGGAGATGCCAGCACTCATTGCCCATTCCTAATAGCCCCACAACTCAAGAGATAGTTTAAAGTCAGCCATATTTGTAGGTCTGGAGTCATAAAGACGGGACAAAGTCAGGACAGCACATATAATTTCCTGAAGAATATTAATGAAACAGATATTTTATAACAATCCAGTGGGTTTGTGGTTCCAGTGACGAAAACTAATTTCTTTTTTCTCTAAATTTGTTTATTTGAACACCCACCACTCAATACTACATCAGATACAACAATTTTCCTTGTTGTCTAGCATGCATTTATTTTACAAGCAAATATGCATGATGATGTCTCTATGATCCTAAATTCCCCAAAGTGAGTTGCACCTCACATATAGTTCCCTATGGCATTTATCACCCCAGGATGCCTAGAACAGCCCACATTCAGACTCTGGCACCTCTGCACCAAAATAAACTATTTATGAAATAAAGATAGCAATGGAGAGGTGCACAAAGTCTGAAGTGTAGAAAGAGACCGAGGCTCTAAGTCCTAAAGAAGAATCCAAGGGTTACCAAGTTTATGTGGTGAAGAAGATGAAGACAGGATAAGGTATAGCTCCTGTGTAGCTGCCATTTCTCACACAATAACCTTTGTGGATTTTGGCAGATGTTTCATATTCTATATGTTGAAGAACGTAAAATCAGAACAGGAGAGGGCAAGTTTTGGCAAGTGGGTAAAAACTGTCAGTAGGGCTCGGCCCTCCACTCCAATTAATATTGTCCATAATACTCCAAGTGCGGCCTCACCAAAGTTTTAAAAAGCGGCAACATGAGTGTGGAAAGCTTTCAGAACTAAAATTCCTTGTCTGTGAACATACTTGACCAATAAACTTATTAATCCATTCAAGATAAATGAACTGTAAGCAGCTAAAGCTAAGACCCTGACCTGGTGGCTTAAGGGCGCGTGACGGAGAAGAGATAGATAGACACATTCATGGTAGTGCACCAGTGTAACTCTGAAGGAAGTACAAACTATTGTTAGACATGGGGCATTGGTGAGGCAACATCCATTGCCATTCTGATGGTTAAGACATCAGATTTGGAGAAATAAATGAATGTAATGTGTGTAGAGGTTTTTATATGCAGACATTAGATAAGATGGGTAAACTTTGTGTCCCAATGCAGAATTTTGTGTGGTGCAGCTCGATACCACATTGAAATGTTGTGCTGTTTTCCATCCAAATGGATTGGTCATCCTGTAAATGTTAATCCCCTCACCAAATTACCAAGTGCTTCACAGTTGGGAGACTGGAACACTCTATGAGTAAATGCTAACACTCAGTCCTGCCACGAGTAAAATAAAAAACCAAATGTGATACATGAGTAAAATATGCTGTGAAATTTAGCAATGATGCCACAAGATATTTTGCAGAGTCAGGAGCGTCTCAAACATCTTTATTGTGGGATAAAAGGACTGTTTGTAACTGTAATGATAAGTTTGAAGCAAAGAATACATTGCTTTACTAAAGTGCTCTCAGATGGCTGTTAAGTTTGACAGAAAGTTAGATGGTTTTTAAAACAGCCCATCACAAAATGAACACAGCATGTTTAATTTCCATCAGTAATGTTTTACGAGTGAAGATTAGAGCTGCCATATTACTGAGCATGAATTTCTAGATGCACTTATTCATAAACTAAAAGGAAATAAAATAGGTACTGAAAGCACTTTTCATCAGTATCTGACAGCCTATTATTACTGAAGATGTGTTATACTATTGGCTCAGTTAATGTAGGGAACTAAAGAAAACTGGATTGTCAGAGGGGTTGAAGCTGTCAATTTTGGGTCCTTTGAAGAACTTTAATGGCAGTGGGTTAAAGTCCCTCATAAACATTTTTTCTGACTTGTTCTGTTCCACCTCCTACCACCATCCTACCACGAGCACACTGAATGGTATTTGGTAGCAGTGGTGCAGAGTTAGCAATGCTCCACACAGCTCCAGTGACTCTGGTTAACTCCTGTCCTTGCATGCTGTCTGTATGTCTGGATTGCATGTGCTTTGAGTTCCTCCCACATGGCAAAGATGTACTGGTTGGGTCGGTTAATTGGCTGGGGGAAATTACTCCTAGTGTAGAGAGGTGATAGGAGAATCGAGCAATTGGGGTGGGGGGGGGGGGGGGGGGGGGGTTGTGAGAGATAATTGATTGCAGAGAACTGTGTGGGATTCATAAGTTCTAGGAGAATGGTCATATTCAGGGGCCGAATATGACCATTCGGCCCCTGAAGTCTACTCTGCCATTCAATCACGGAGAAGGAATCTATCTTTCCATCTCATGGATGGAAGAATTATATCTTTCCGTCTCAACCCCCATTCTCCTGCCTTCACCCCATAACTCCTGACACCCTTACTAATCACATTTTGATGGATGGATGTATTGATGGAATCGCTCTGAGAGCTGGCATTGACCAGTGGTCCAAATCACCACCTTGTTTTTACAATATGTAGTAATCGCATTTCATAAAACATTTCATCACACACTGCACCCCTCCACTAACATAGAGCAAATATCTAACGTTACTACATAAAAACAACCTTTCAATGTTTGGGGCAAGAATCCTGGTTGATTTTACACAAATAACCTTGGAAAAAGTGTATGAAGTATATCTATATTCATTGGGCCACCACTCCAAAACCATAAAAAAACCAATATCTTTGAATGTGACTCAGATGATGCACAAAGTGTGATTTACAATCACAAACATGATCAAAGATTATCAACGAATGGATAGTTTCAGATTTTATACGCTCACCTTTTAGACATGTCCGAGAGAGAAATTAAAATTGCAGTGGAGTAAAAACTCCAGTCCAGAGGCAAAGAAAGGTTGTTGGAAATGTAGCCACCATTCTGCTGGGCTCTGCATGGCCCCTTCCTGAACAGTGCACTTACCCCCCGCAGGCTTCAAGTATTCTTTGGAATAGACAGTTTCATTTACACATTTACACAGCAGTCAACAGACCGTTGCTGGTATTTGCTACTTAAGTCGCCTTGTGAAAATGAAAAGATGTTAGCAGAGTTTCTCCAGCATTTTTGTCTACCTTTGATTTTCCAGCACCTGCAGTTCCTTCTGAAACAAGACGCCATAAGATGGTTCTTTTGCAGCTAAAAGAGAGATTTTTATTAATATGATGAAGACAAAGGGACTGTGGATGCTAAAATCTGGAACTATAAACAGACCACAGGCAGAACTCAGCGGGTCAAGCATGTCCTCATGCAGTCTCAGTTTAAAACATTAATTTACACCTTCTGCCTCCATAGATGCTGCTTGACCTGCTGAGTTCTTCCAGTATTCTGTTTTTTGTTTCCATTAAAACTGTCTGGTACTATCTAGCTGGTAATGTACATTTGGTATTGCACCATTTTATTAACAGTATCTACTACTTATTACAATACAAGAGGAGGCTTGCACTCGAATGACTCGTTGAGATATTAGGGCATCATATTTTAAGAATGATCCTTAGTCTAACAATCAGATAATCTTACAGCATTCCTGTTATGAGGAAATGTTTACCATGTGAAGACTAACTTGGTAATGGCCAAACATAGAGAGAGCAGTGAACTCTCTGGTCGGATTCACGCCAAGATTGTGTTTAGGAACACTGAGGAGAATAAATAAGGCAGGAGTCAACATATCTGAAAAATCAGTGATAAATCTGGAGGAGGAAGTTGGCAATCAGTGGATGATGTAAGTAATAAGTTTGGATATGACTGCCCTTAAAGGGCCTGTCCCACTTTCCCGAATTATTCACAAATTCTCCTGAGTTATTCATGGATTCTCCCGAGTTTTCAAACTCGCAGAATGTTCGTTACGAGTCCGTAGGAGGCTGTGGATATATCGTAGCGGTTCGTAATGCCAGCCGTAGGTACTCTGGGCTATTTTTTTACTCGTGGACATTTTTCATGAGGCCGAAAAAAACGACCCGAGTTATTTGATGCCCCGAGTACCTACGGCTGGCATTACTAGCCGCTACGATATATCCACAGGCTGCTACGGCCTCCTACGGACTCGTTACGAACATTCTGCGAGTTTGAAAACTCGGGAAATTTGTGAATAACTCAGGAGAATTGGTGAATAACTCGGGAAAATGGGACAGGCCCTTAACACTGCTCTGAGCTAACACAATAATAAGGTGGTACCCAAACCAGCCTCTGAGGTTCAGAGAGTTTAAGGCGTACATGGGTTACAAACCTCATGCTGTTCAAGTGACAACAGGACTGGTCTTGGTTGTAATTCCCTGCCTTCATCTCGTTTCCAACCCTTCAAACCCCATAATTAGAAAGTTTCAATTGATCACTCTCCAAGGTGGCACAGTGAGAGAGGCTAATGGGCTGAGAGTTGACCATAACGTTTTATATACTACGTGTTCTTATGCGCCAAGTGGTATTTACAGCTCTGTGCAAGGATAATGGGAATATTGAATTTACAAAATGTACGTTAATCTCTCCAGTATCTTTTCAACAAATGCTAACATTTTCAATCGAAAACAAATGTTTATTAAATTGATTTAATCATACGAAATGAAACATCTATTCAGAAGATTCTGTGCACATCTTACTCCACATTTCCTGGAGCTGGTACTGAGATTCCATAAAGCAACACTATTGATTTTACTGTACAGATTGTTGGAAAATTGAATGTCAAATTAGTTAGCCGCTTTCTGCAACGTGATTTTCTGTGATGTTTTCTCCAAAACTGTTCTGTCTTGTGATTAATGCAGTTTAGCAAAGGGAAGCTCATTCCAAATCCATTTGTAATTAGCCCTGAAGGCAGCACTGAGCAAAGGTGTTGCCTCTTGTGGCATTTGTTCATTATAATTCATTTGTTTGGAACATCTTTTTACCCCCATTGAATGTGACTCTGATTGGGGGAGTCCATTTTATTTCCATGACCCTCCCTCCAACCTGAATATTATTGACTGATAATTCAGCATGCTTGGGACCTTGTTGGTGCTGGACCAGCGGATTTTCTGAACGATTGGATGTTATTCCTATAAATACATTATTCACTTTTTTTTAGCTGTTGCATAGAATCTGCGCAACAAATGTCAACTAGTGAGCAAGCGGCTGAAACACTGGGATTTCCAAATAGTCCAGAGGGTGGATTATCACAGTTTTGCTGTACTTGGGGTGCAAAGAGAAGTGTTATAGCAAAAGCTAATATTTTCCTGGCCTGACGTTCATGTGTGCATTTTTCCAGTTGATATTGCTGAATGAATATCTAGGAGCAAGAATTCCCGCTTCAGGTAGCGTGAATGACTGAACACAACATCGCATGTGAGTCTCACTTGTATCCTGAAAGCAGATTTACACCTTGTAACCAAACATTGAAGTGGGGAACAGATGTAATGGAAATACTCTATGCTGTCTTTACTGAATGGACCATGATTGGAACTATATTGGGAAAGTTAAAATCCACAACTATGACAACTCCATTAGTCGTGCAGCTGCTTGAAATCTCCCGGCATATTTATTTTAGAGAAGTAGAGAGAATGTCTGTCTCGGACTCCTTAGACAGCACCTAAATCTGACACCCTGCAACTGGGAGGACAGGCAACAAAAACATGGAATATTATCACCTGGAAGTTGCCCTGCCGGATTCCTCACACACATCCAGACCTGGGAATATATCACCATCACTGGATCTAAATCCTAGACCTCCCTCCTTAACAGCATTGTGAATGCACTCGCATATCAAGGTCTACAGTGGTTCTAAAAGGTAGCTTATCACCTCTTTCTAATGGGCAATTAGGAATAGGAATTAAATCTGATTCAGCCTGCGAAGTCCACATTCTCTGAAAGACAAATAGGTCCCACGTCATCTATTTATGTCCCATATTTGGAAAGGATCCAACAAATATTATGTTGGCGACAGAATAGTGGAATACACAGGTTTTCTACAAGTCTGCTTTTGATGGCTTACGATGGGAAGCTCATACAATATACTAATGATGGGAAAGAAGATTAATAATGTAAACACAAGTGTTTTTTATATTCCAAGCAATTCCCCTGCTGTTGTTCCTCTAAATGGTGGTGAAAATAATTAATAGTGGGACAGATTTGTGGGCGTCAGAGAGAAAGTGGAATTGAGCACGATCTTAATGGATTCTAGAAGAACCTCCAGGGACTGCAAACAGTCTTCCTACACCTCCTCCTCTGAACGCTTCTAATGATATTCTCATCGTTCACAGAAAGAAAATATTGCAAAATGAATGTACAGATTGATTTGCCTTTTGATACTGAGAGAATCGCCTTTTGATACTGAGATGAACATTTTGTTCATTGTATCCAAGGTACATTTATGCTTTTAAAATTTTGTTCAAGGTTTACCAACACAAAATTTTGGTGGCAATGCAAGCTGAGAAATAGGGATTGGATTGTGTCATGAATTTGCACCCTTTACAATTTATTAGCCTGAGTTTAAATTGAATCCAGCTTTATTCATTAAACGTCTTGTTGTAATGTGCTTGTGCTGCCTAACTGATCAATTTCCAAGTGAACTTGACATCCCACTCTCAATCCTTGCTGTTTATGGAACCTGAAGAATATGTTAAGGAACCAACCTCGGATCATTCATTCACTTTTACCTCCCCCAGAGTCCTCTGCATTCGCCAAATTTAATTTGGTTCTTTACGAAATCTTGATTTGCACCTTGCTCTCCGATGCAGTGTGTTTTGTCTTCTCTTTGTGTACACATCCGTTGCAAGTGGTGGAACCTCAGTAGATGAATTCACCTGTTACTGAATTGCCTGCTGCGTTTAGCAGTAGTCGCTCACACATGACTGAGGTAAGTTACCAGATGGTGACTTTCGCCTGCGAGGAATGCGCCTTTGCGAGTTGCTGCTGATCGCGAAGGGTGAAAAACGGACCAAAAGAGCTCCAGGAGTCTTGTCCTGTGATACTTGTTATCACTATTTTTAAACTGGAAGAGTGTGGATTGGAATAGAAAAGTGTGTACGTGATTTTTTTTAAGCTGTGAGGGGATTTTTTTTGCTGCTGGTTTAATTGGTAGCTAAATCATACCTAAATTGAGCAAGCAAAATAGAATTTTAATTTTAAAAAGTTATATTTTTGGCTGATGTACTAATTTCCCGACAACCCAAACTAATTGTCAGCCACGGATGGCAATGGAATTCTGTATTTATCTTTGCTTCCCTGTAATTATTCTCCTTGAAATAAACTATGATGTGGGGCTCTTGGTTCAAATCTGTGCCCATTCGAGGCATGGAAATTAATTCACACAACATTCCACAAAAGGTGTATAAAATGATGAGGGAAATAGATAGGGTGAACACACAGTCTTTTACCCAGAGAAGAGGAGTTAAGAACCAGAGGCCATAGGTTTAAGGTAAGAGGGACGGGATTTAATAGGAATCTGAGGGTCAATGGTTTCACTCAGACAAAAAATAACTTTGAAATTAAAATTCTATTTTGCTCAATTTAGGTTTGTTTTAAGGAAGCCATCAGCAGCAAAAAAAAACGTTAGCACTTAAACAATGTAAGGCAAGGCATTCAATGCAAGGCAAGGCAAGGCTCGTTTTATGTGAATTCCAGGCAGGTAGATTTCTCTCCTCTGATTGTGGAGTTGAAATTAAATACAACCCTGTAACCCAGGCCTATGCCTTTCGAATATTCATTGTTAATGATACACTGATTTTGTATTCTGAAACTTTAACCTTCAGTTCACAGATGTCATTCCAAGCAAAGGGGTGGATTCAGCAAATGGTCTCGACAACACAGCGAAGTAGGAATTAGAGAGAGCTTGCATCCCTAATATCTCAGATTCATATTACCCATGTTACACAGTAGACTATTCAGCCCCTCAAGTCTATGATGATTTTCATCCCCTTATCTCCCTGCAACCTATTAGCAATCGCCCACCAACACTAAAGGGTAGTTTCCAGTGGCTGTAGTCACTGGGAGAGCATGCAAACTCCTCATAGACAGCACCGGTGATCGGGTCAGACTCGCTACAACTCTACCACCTGCATTACTGTGCTGCCCTTCTCTTACATTGTTGTAAATCTGTATATCTTTGAAAAGTCACAGTTGAATAAATTGCCAAATCTCTTCTCTCTGTGATAATGCACCAATAATGACATTTTGGAATAAATGCCTCCCAAAGAACTAGGTAGAAGTTAACCAGTTAACCTCCACACTTTGCACAGGGAAGTGATGCAATAGGTAGTGCTGCTGTCACACGACTCCAGTGATCCAGGTTCAATGTGTAGGAAGAAACTGCAGATGCTGGTTTAAACCAAAGATAGACACAAAAAGCTGGAGTAACTCAGCGGGACAGGCAGCGTCTCTGGAGAGAAGGAATGGGTGATGACATTTCAGTCTGAAGAAGGGTCTCGACCCGAAACGTCAACCATTCCTTCTCTCCAGAGAAGTGGTGGTGCCATTGAGTGTGGCTGGTTCCATCTAGTGTGGCTGCCTGTCTGTTCTTTCATTCCTTTTGTTATTTGTTTAGTCTGTTTTATAGTTTGTTTCTGGAGATCTTTTAGTCTTTTTTATGTGGGGGGAGGGGGGAAACTGTTTTCTTGGTCAATTCCCGGTCGAGGATGCGACTATTCTCCGAGCCGCATCTTCGCGGCCAACCACCTGGATTGGCGCGGCCCTTCCTGCCAGAGACCGGTCAGAGCCTCAGCTTCAGCAGTGGTGGCGCAGCGCTGGATTCCATCGCGGAGCGAGCGATGCCTTACCAGGATCACCGTGTTCGAGCTCTGGTGTACTGGGACTGCCGACCTTGGCACCGTGGAGCTGTGGTCTGCGGAGCTTCCAGCCGCGGGCGGCGCTGACTTTCCAGCCGCGGGCGGCGCTGACGCTGACTTTAACATCGCCGGCGTTGAATCTCCGCCCAGCTTGACCTGTGGACTTCAGAAGCCGCGGTCTCCAGTGGGAAGCGGCCGATTCAGAGGCTCCAGGCCACTGAGAGTGTTCGACGGCCTGAAACATCGGGCCCGTAGCGGCAACTGTGGAGGCCTCAATAGGCCCCGACCACGGGTGAACTGAGGAAGAGGACTGAACTTTGGTTCCTTCCCTCACAGTGGGAAACATTGATTCCTCTGTGGGGTTTTTTTTAATGTTCTATGTTAAATTCTAAAGCGCTGTGTTTATCTTATTTGTGTGCTGCATGGTAACTCAAATTTCACTGCACCGTTTGGTGTACGTGACAGTAGATGTCCTTTGTCCTTTGCTGCCTGTCCCGCAGAGTTACTCCTTGTGTCTATCTTTGGTTTAAACCAGCATCGGCAGTTCCTTCCTACACATGAGAGGACAATAACAGATCCTACTCCTCTCAAAGCAGGAAGACAATTTGAAAAATGGAACATCCATGTTGGGAAACGTGGTCTCACATTTAATAAGATCCCGGCTGCACTGATTGTAACCTTGATTGAAGCCATTTGAAATGGAGCAAACGACTGTTCCACACTACGCCTGAAAGTTTCAGCATTCTGCTGTCAGTTTGGTTCTATAATTGGTTGTTCCTGAATTTTTTATATCGCTACAGGATTTGTAAGCCTTGTCATAATAACTAGGACGTGGAGGTGTGATGGGCAACAGGTTGGTGGTCTCTGAATTACAGTCCAGACAAGATTCCTGGGTGGTGGTTCTGACAAGCACCCCTCATGGATGAGGCAAGACCTCGAGCCAATTACTTATGGAACTAGGATATTCTGACCAGATAATAGACCATGTGGCACAGCCACATCACACTGTCCTTGAGGCCTCCCTCCCACTTCCCATTTAAATCTCTCACTCCCTTCTCCCTCTTGTGCTCAGAGAGCTCCCCAATTAAATTCCACCGTTCATCTCCAGCATTCCTGTGGGAGGCAGTTCCATTGGCACATTGAGTTGCAGTGCCCCACTGTGTCTAAATTTGATTGATCGACATCTGCATGTTGGGGAGTTTCTTACTGTCCATGTAAGGCTTTATAAAAATTCCTCACTTTTGTATTAGTTGTACCTTATGTGAAGTATGAGAGTTGGGAGAGAGTTTAAATTGCAATGCCAACATTGACACTATCATGCTGCATCCCACTGGGACAGCACGGTGGCACAAATGGTAGACCACTGCCTCACACCCCAGTGACCTGGGCTCGATCCGGACCTTGGGTCCTGCCTGTGTGCATTTTGCACGTACGCTATGTGACTGCGTGGCTTTCCTCTGGGTCCTCCGGTTTCCTCCCACATTCCAAAAACAGATGGTAGGTTAGCTGGTAGACACAAAATGCTGGAGTAACTCAGCAGGTCAGGCAGCATCTCTGGAGAGAAGGAATGGATGACGTTTCAGGTCAAGACCCTTCTTCAGACCTCGAGAAAAGCCTCGAAACGAAACGTCACCCATTTCTTCTCTGCAGAGATGCTGCCTGACCCTCTAAGTTACTCCAGCTTTTTGTGTCTACCTTTGATTTAAACCAGCATCTGCAGTTTTTTCCTACACATGGTAGGTTAGCTGGCCGTTGTATATGTAAGAAGTGGAATCTGGGAGCAACTGATGAAAATGGAGGGAGGATAAAAAGTGGAATTAATGTAGGATTAAAAATGTAGAATTTCATTGTCCTGTCCAGGACACATGAAAATAAACTCTCTTGATTTGACTTGAAGTGGGTGTTTGATGGTTAGCACCACTCAGTGGGTTGAAGGACCTATTTGTGTGCTGTAGCCATAACTGTGAAATAACTATTGTATATTAGTTTCAGTACTTTGGCTGCCATGGCCTGATGTGTCCCGTGATAAAATCCTCAAATGGTACTTGCCATTATAAAACTCTATTTAACCCTGTTCTATTTGGACATGCCCTGAAAGGCATTGCTGTTGCTAAAAGTGTCACAGCTGTATTTATCACAGCAGCTGATGTGACAGGTGCAATTTATAAGTGTGACTTAAAACATCTCCCTCCACTTGTGAAGGTTCCTGGGCACAGCACACAGAGGGTGTAACTGCTCATCTCAGCAAGAATAAACACGTGGCAAATGCATGGAGAAAATGTACAATGGAAAAAAATAACACCTTTGACCCATAAACATTTTATTTTGCACCCACGCGTTTTTCCTTTGCAATTTCAACTGTTTTGCCATTTACCCCACCTTTATAATATTCCACCTCTTCGTCCAGTTAGTTTGCTCATGTACTGCTTTGATATTGCCCGTTGCACGTTTTCCTTCCTCCAGTTCTATTGTTCGCAATGTTACGAAATGTTGAGATTTTAAAAATCAAGTCTGCAATTTATCCCATCAGACAAAGCATAAAAAGAAGTTTAATTTGACACCTAGTTCACTTTCATATCTTCAGTATTAAAACATTTATGGCCATTTTCATACTCGGAAATTAGCATCTTGTTTCCCCGTTGCTTTTCCATTGACGACACAAAAGCTGTGATCAAGGACAGTCAAAAGCCCATAACTTTCTTAAAAATTAAGAGAACTGAAAGAAATGTTCAGTTATTATAGATTGAAGTATTCTGAAACAAATGTGAAACAATCTTACATGGATGACCTGAAATTAAAGCATATAATTAGTTAGTTACCCAATTGTAGCTAATTACAAAATTAAATTACGAGATCTAAACATCTATCAATTTCTTAAGAAAAGATGAACATTTTTAACTAGCCTAAGTGTCCAAATAACATTCACACAAGAATTCACAATATAACATGATTTTTAAATCTCATTGTCATTAATTTATCGGCCAAATGGAAGGAATTTAATGTTTAATTCCCGTAAATTAATGGCCATTTAAATCATCTTGCGAGTGAGATTTTCTGGAACGCGATCGATTGGAACGTTGCGGTTGCAGTGAATTTAAACCCCATATCGGCAGGAAAAATACTGCCGGTTCGTATGGGGAATGAATCACCTTCTCGCAACATGAAATTTTGATTAAAGGTATCCTAAGAAGCACTTTTTAATGAAAAAATAGACTGTGTGCCTTGTCCCCTACGCGAGGTCCGTCCCGTTGTCGGCATTCATGGCTTTAGAAGATGATTTTAAATTTACTACAACAATTAAATTAGCAAGCACAGTTTAAAAATCACTTCAGAGAACGGCAGTCGAAGCGATTTTTCTTCATCAACTAAATAGCCTGTTCAAGATCGATTTGAATTGGCTTCTGAAATACCGCATTTTAAGCCCGTCCCCCTCTCAAAGATGCCAAAGTCACGCATACGGGCAGTGACAGAACTGCAGCACCGCTAAAGGTAAGTATTGTAACATACCTACTAATGTTACCACCAACAGCTTGCTCTCTCATTATCCAGTTATTTTATTTGCCTTCCAAGTTGGCTAATATCCCTCTGCCTTCCCCAATTTCCCATGCAGCCCCCATTTTGTGCAGTTGGCTGAAGTCTCACATATCTGAATGCGATGCTGGGCATGTTATTGCTCTGCTTAGGCAGTTGTTGTGGTCAAGGAAGCCCCAAAATCATCAGCTATGTTGCAGTGCTCATTAAATCCTGGTCCTATTAGATGCTTCAGCTTCATGCTTCTGCCCTAGGTTTAAATCTGGTTTAGAATCTAAACAGAAGCAGGTTCTGGCCAATAGGTCTCTCAAGCCTGTTTCACCATTCAGTAAAATCATGGGTGATCCAGTCGTGTTGACTTCAACCACTTTTACACTCACTCTACGCATTGATTCCTCTCCCTATGTGTCTGTCAAACTCAACTTGAATATATTCAAAGATTCCACATCTCGGGTCAAGTAAATATACCCCCCCGCCCCCCCCCCCCCCTCCACTGCAATAAAGATCAACACCCATTCACCTTCCTTGCCGTACCTTTATACTAACCTTTTATGTTACATGTTCTACAATGCCAGACCTTCCACCATTTTGTCATCTCACTTCATTTAAATGCAAACTTGCTTGCTGTTCCACGTTCCTCGATGAGGGTGGGCAGTGGTGATGGTAGGGAGAGTTGGAAAGAGATATATTGGGGATAATTTGAGAAACAGTTGAAGGAGGAGGTAAGGACAGGTGAAAGGTGATGGGGAGATTGAGTGTTATAGATGGTTATAAGTACAGAAACGCTGCATTATCTCTGAATAAATTCACAATGAATTGTTAATTTTCTAAGCCGTATAAATATTAACATTTAATGTTTGGTATTCTGTGGTGAATCACTGCCTGTGGGTGTCTCCAAGGTGCATCTTGGTGTATTGGAATGCTCTCCACTTGTTCATACATTATAGGAGCAGAATTAGGCCAATCAATCTATGGGGTTGATCTATTTTTCTCTCTCAACCCCATTCTACTTGCTTCTCCACATAACCTCTGACACCCTTACTAATCAGGAATCTGTCAATCCCCACCTTAAAACTATCCATTGATGGTCTCCACAGCCGTCTGTGGCAAGGAATTCCACAGATTCACCACCCTCTGACTAAAGAAATTCTTCTTAATCTCCTTTCTAAAAGTACGTCCTTTTTATTCTGAGGCTATGGCCTCTGGTCCTAGACTCTCCCACTAGAGGAAACATCTTCTCCACATCCACACAATCCAGGCCTTTCACTATTCGGTAAGTTTCAATGAAATCCCCCCTCGTCCTTCTAAACACCAGCGAGTACAGGTCCAGTGCTGTCAAACACTCAACATATGTTAAACCAATTCCTGGGATCATTTTCGTAAACCTACTCTGAATCCACTTCAACGCCAGCACATCCTTCCTCAGATGTGGAGCACTGTTTGAGAACAGCATCAACGCCTCTCAACACCAGGGCATGATTAGTATCCCATATACTGCCTAATCCCCTCCCTTCACCATCAACAATCTGACTGTAGTAGACACTGACTACAAAAAAAAACACTCCTGCAGCTCACCAAGAGTTCTCTCACTACCTGGCTTGGCAATATCCTTCATTGTTACTGGATAAATGTCGAACAACACTGAGGTCACAGCAGTGACACACAGACTCCAGTGATTGAAGATTCAGCTCATTCCACTTTCTCAGATGAAGTTTGGAATGCAAGATAAGTGCGGGCCTTTTCAGTGACACCTGCGGGAAATAATTAGGAGAAGGCAGCCATGAATAGTCCAATTAAACCAGGGAGCTGCAAGAAATTGGGTCATCCGAGCAAGACGTGTAAAGAGGAAGTTCAGCTTCTCTGCACGATGTTGGTAGGCATCCACACCACTGGTAAGGGACGTCCCTGTAAATTATCAGGCAGTTCAAGGCTCTGTCCACCATCACATCTGAACAGCAGTCAGAAGCCACGTCTTGAACTGTTTATAAGGAGAATGATGTATTGCAGGATGGTTCATGTTTCTGCTGAATCCCCTGACTGTGATCCAAACCCCATTGATTGGTGATACTGATTAGTGTCAATGCGCCACCAGACTGGGTGGCCCGCGCTTTCCCATCCATGGAATCCCAGCCATACTGTTCAAGCAGCACCAGGCTTGTTTGAGATGGGCAGACATTCTCTCATAACAAGGCCCAGTGGAAACAATTAGGAAAGCTACTGTCCTTCCTATCCGTTTTCTGACCTAATTTGTGAGCTATTCTTTGCAATCCCAGAACGGCTTTGTCGCCTTGTCCTTGGGTATTAAACTTCGATCTTCTATTCTCTTCTTCAAAATAGGAGATGATCAAAATAAGATTCCTGATAAAGAAATAAGCTATTAAGCATTTAAATTATTAAAATCTATTAAAATCGTTTTTTAAAATTTTAAACTGTTTAAAAAACTATTAAAAATAATTTGTGATAAAATATTAAAATTCCTTAGAATTTTAAAAGGAATAAATGAAAACCACACATTGATAGAACACCAGGCACCAGTTGTTTAACATTCGGAAGTGGGTGATTGAATGAGATTGGTATTTCCATTGGGAAATTGATTGAGAAAGTGGACTGATCAAACTACAAAGAACAAAGGACATTCTGAGAGTATGTGTTGAATTCGGGAATTGTAAATTTGTGGTTGTAATATTATTTTTGCACGGGAATGCACATTGTTGTTGTTAAGCAAGCATACTTAAAATGGACAACATTTTGCCAATTGTGCTATGTAATTATGGAAAAAGAGGCGGGAAGTTCTACAAGACTGGGTTTTGAGCTACCCTGAGGCAGAATGAATGAAAGTTAATCTTTAACGTAGCATGAACGACAAGTTCCTTCAAGTGCCTAATCTAACAATCGTTTTCAATTTCTTAATGCAAGTGGGATCCCAGGTGCCAGGTTCTTCCATTTGATGATTTATTATAATTGCCCGGATAGGTAGGATCAGCACTCAGCAGAGAGCAAGCTACATATATTGCAGTTATCGCTGTATTGAGATTTCATTTTTAAAATTGAAAATATTATTAAAAATTGAAAAGCAAATCAATTTCAAGACATCCAACCAGTATTAAAATGTTTTTGCACTCACTGCCTCAATTTGAACACATCAAATTGATTTATAAGAATAATTAAATTCAAATGTTGCGGTTTACAAATGTAGCCTGTGTGGAGTTCTCCCTGTGACCCATGGATTTTCTCCGGGTGCTCAAGTTTTCTCCCGCAACCAAAGGACATGTGGGTTGGTGGGTTAAATGACTGCTGTAAATTGCCTCTGATGTGCAGATCAGTGGCAGAATCTGCGTGCATGGGAGGAGAATTCAAAAAATAAAAGGATAAATGTAGAATTAGTTTAATGGTTTGGTTTCATGCTGAATCTGTCTATCAAAACATAGAAAATAGGTGCAGCAGTAGACCATTCGGTCCTTCAAGCCTGCACCGCCATTCAATATGATCATGGCTGATCATTTCAACTCGGTATCCTGTACCTGCCTTCTCTCCATATCCCCTGATCCCTTTAGCCACAAGGGCCACATCTAACTCCCTCTTAAATATAGCCAATGAACTGGCCTCAACTACCTTCTGCGGCAGAGAATTCCAGAGACTCACCACTCTCCGTGTGAAAAATGTTTTCCTCATCTCGGTCCTAAAGGAATTTCCCCTTATCCTTAAACTGTGACCCCTTGTTCTGGACCTCCCCAACATCGGGAACAATCTTCCTGCATCTAGGCTGTCCAACCCCTTAAGAATTTTGTAAGTTTCTATAAGATCCCCGCTCAATCTTCGAAATTCTAGCAAGTACAAGCCAAGTCTATCCAGTTTTTCCTCATATGAAAGTCCTGACATCCCAGGAATCAGTCTGGTGAACCTCCTCTGTACCCCCTCTATGGCAAGAATGTCTTTCCTCAGATTTGGAGACCAAAACTGTACGCAATACTCCAGGTGTGGTCTCACCAAAACCCTGTACCACTGCAGTAGAACCTCCCTGCTCCTATACTCAAATCCTTTTGCTATGAATGCTAACATACCATTCGCTTTCTTCACTGCCTGCTGCACCTGCATGCCTACTTTAAATGACTGGTGTACCATGACACCCAGGTCTCGTTGCATCTCCCCTTTTCCTAATCGACCACCATTCAGATAATAGTCTACCCTCCTGTTTTGCCACCAAAGTGGATAACCTCACATTTATCCACATTATACTGCATCTGCCATGCATTTTCCCACTCACCCAGCCTATCCAATTCACCTTGCAGCCTCCTAGCATCCTCCTCACAGCTAACATTGCCCCCCAGCTTTGTGTGATCTGCAAACTTGGAGATGTTGCATTCAATTCCCTCGTCCAAATCATTAATATATATTGTAAATAGCTGGGATCCCAGCACTGAACCCCACTGCCTGCCATTCTGAAAAGGACCTGTTTACTGCTACCCTTTGCTTCCTGTCTGCCAGCCAGTTCTCTATCCACATCAATACTGAACCCCCAATACAGTGTGCTTGAAGTTTGTATACTAATCTCTTATGTGGGACCTTGTCAAAAGCCTTCTGAAAGTCCAGATATAACACATCCACTGGTTCTCGCTTATCCACTCTACTAGTTACATCCTCGAAAAATTCTATGATTCGTCAGACATGATTTACCTTTCGTAAATCCATGCTGAATTTGTCCAATGATTTCACCACTTTCCAAATGTGCTGCTATCCCATCTTTAATAACTGACTCTAGCTACCGATGTTAAACTACCGATGTTAGACTAACTGGTCTGTAATTCCCCGTTTTCTCTCTCCCTCATTTTTTAAAAAAGTGGGTTTACATTAGCTACACTCCAATCCTTAGGAACTACTCCAGAATCTACAGAGTTTTGAAAAATTATCACTAATGCATCCACTATTTCTGTGGCTACTTCCTTGAGTACTCTGGGATGCAGCCTATCTGGCCCTGGGGATTTATCGGCCTTTAATCCATTCAATTTACCCAACACCACTTCCCGGCTAACCTGGATTTCACTCAGTTCCTCCATCTTATTTGACCCCCGTTCCCCTGCTATTTCCGGCAGATTATTTATGTCTTCCTTTGTGAAGACAGAACTAAAGTAGTTATTCAATTAGTCTGCCATGTCCTTGTTCCCCATGATCAATTCATCTGTTTCTGACTGCAAGGGACCTACATTTGTTTTAACTAATCTTTTTCTCTTCACATATCTATAAAAACTTTTGCAGTCAGTTTTTATGTTCCCTGCCAGTTTTCTTTCATAATCCGTTTTCCCTTTCCTAATGAAGCCATTTGTCCTCCTCTCCTGGACTCTGAATTTCTCCCAGTCCTCTGGTAGGTTGCTTTTTCTGGCTAATTTATATGCTTCATCTTTTGTTTTGATACTATCTCTGATTTCCCTTGTTATCCACGGATGCACTACCTTCCCTGATTTATTCTTTTGCCAAACTGGGATGAACAATTGTTGTAGTTCATCCATGCAGTCTTTAAATGCCTTCCATCGCACATCCACTGTCAACCCTTTAAGAATCAATTGCTAGTCTATCTTGGCCAATTCACGTCTCATACCTTCAAAGTTACCTTTCTTTAAGTTCAGAACCCTTGTTTCTGAATTAACAATGTCACTCTCCATCCTAATGAAGAACTCAACCATATTATGGTCACTCTTGCCCAAGGGGCCACGCACAACAAGACTGCTAACTAACCCTTCCTCATTACTCAATACCCAGTCTAGAATAGCCTGCTCTCTCGTTGGTTCCTCTACATGTTGGTTTAGAAAACTATCCCGCATACATTCCAAGAAATCCTCTTCCTCGGCACCCCTGCCAATTTGATTCACCTATGAATCTGAGTTCTCAACAAAACAGTGGTGCAGCTGGTAGTGATGCTGGCTCACAGCTCCAGCAACCCATGTTCAATCATGACCTCCAGAACTCTCTGTGTGGAGTTTGCATGTCCTCCCGACCGCATGGATTTCCTCCAGAAGCTCAGGGTTCAGGGTTCCTCCCATATCCCATCAGCGTGGAGGATGATTAATTGTGTAAGAAGGAACTGCAGATGCTGGTTTAAACCGAAGATAGACACAAAGTGTTGGAGTAACTCATCGGGCCAGGCAGCATCCCTGGAGAGAAGGAATTGGTTACTGTAAATTGTCCCCGGTGTGGGAAGTTGCTGGAGAATTGGGAAGTGTTGAAAACCATGTGTGAGAGAGTGGCTTACAGGAGAATAAATCAAGAAATGGCACCGATTGGATTGTTCTGAGGTCTGGATTAACTCCCCTTTTGAGCATAGTGGGACATTATGTTGTAAAAAAGCACAAAATACAAAAACATAATGTTGTGAATGGGCCAGAATTTTGTTGCAAACCACTGCAAATTCTGATGTGGTAGGATCATGGTTGGCTCAGACATTCTGGGCCATAGTTCCTGATCCTGTGCCATCAGACATTGTACGATGCTTCATATATATTGGCTGGCTAAATGATATTGGCTCTTCCTTTGGGGAAAGTATAGTGAATGTCATTGAAGTTGACTGTGAACTCTTCAGCTGGGCATGAAGAGTTCACTTAACTCATTTGCATGGATGTTTGGCACTTGCCCATGCCATTCCTTGGCCCACGTGCCAACTTCTGAAACAAGAGATCCTGCAGATAAACATGGTACTCTCACTTGCCATTGTCACCCAATGTTGACGAAAATTTGCTTCCCTTAATATTCCATTACAGCTGCAGAACAAAGTGCAAATATAAAAATATATATCTATGAAATAGCTGCAATGAGGTAGATTAGAGATTGGTAGTCCATGAGAGGTCTGCTCAAGAGTGTGAAAACAGCTGGGAAGAAGCTATTCTTGAATCTTGCACAAGCTTTCCAACTTTTGCATCTCCTGCTGATCGGAGAGGGTAGAAGAGGGAATGATCTGTAGCACTGTAGGCAGCCCGTGAATATGTTGGCTGCATTCCCAAAGCAGAGAGGCGTGTGGATGGAATCGATGGGAGGGGAAGGAGGGTTGTTGTGGGGGAGGCTGAGTTGTGTGATGGACTCGGCTGCATTCACAACTCTGCATTTCTTACAGTCCAGGGAGGAGCAGTTGCCAAGCCAAGCTGTGATGTATGTGGATAGGATACTATCTATGGTGCAGCTGTAGATAGCTGGGACCAGAGCATGGCAACTCTGCTTACTGGCCCAAGCAGATATACTTACATCTTATGTCATGGGTATTTCACTCACCACTTGGCTTCAGCTATTTACATAAAATGGCTTTAATGTCTTGCATGTCACTCAGTGTAGTCCCAAAACAAAACCAACTGCTTGTGCACTATGTTATTCTTTAACTGGACATGATTTTTGTTTAAGATAATAGAAGCTTAAAATGTAAAGTGTAATGTAATGTAAAGTAATTTTGTAATGAAAAATGCTTGCTACAAAATTCAAATATACAGCGGTGTTAAATCCAGCCTCCTGCAATACATATGAAATAGGTTAAGGTGGAACAGTCATTTTTTATACATCCCACTGTTTGTTTAATATATACATCCCTTGGTGTTAAAGTATAATAATGAGGGCAGCTTGTTTTCATTGTAGGATGGTAAAATGAAAAATGTAAAGGGGATTATAAAAGAAAATGCTTGAAAACACTCAGCAGGTCAGGCAACTTCTGTGGGAAGAGAACCATAGATAATGTTTTAGTTTGAGAACCTTTTCTGCCACTCCTACTAAGTATTACCAACACTTTTCAATTATTTTGTATTTTTAATGTAAATGGATTACTGAGGTCATTTTGTGAGAGGCTGCAGTCTGTGTAAGAAACTAAGTTGCTATAGCAATGCTTGAGAGAAAGAAAATGCAAAATGCAATAGCTGGGATAAAGAGAAAACTGAGATATGCATATTGCATAAAATATTTGATGGCTTTAGGTTAAAAATGAAGTTGAAAGTTAATTGTATGACGACAGTTGGCTTGAGATTCTAACTCTCAAAGAGTTATTCCACTATTTTGTGTCCATCTCCTACTTGTCAGATGTGGACTTACCCAGGAACAACTTCTCCCAATTTATTCTCTAGCTGCTGCTCAATAACGCTGTCATCAGTTTTTCCCCAATTTAGTTAAAACACTCCATCAATTGAGGATGGCTAATAACTGTTTGGTGAAGCTTCTGAAGGGATGGATTTTGCCACATCAGGAAGGTACATTTTTTCTTCCTTGAACAGAAATCCAAACAGCTCCCCTGCGACATCATCCTTGATGTTCTTGGCCAAGATGTTCTTGCATTGAGCAGCATCTTCTTTAAACCCCTGTCTCACGGTGCGAGTTGACCCACGTGTGACCCCGAGTTGTCACTCGCGGTAATCACCTACACTAAATGTAGCGGGAACGTCGGAACTCTTGCGAGCAACTTAGCGACTCGTGGTGCTAACGGCAGGTGCCCGTGAAACTTGGTAACTCGTGAAAAAAATCAAACATGTTTGATTTTTTCCACGAGTGAAATTTACAGTTCAAGTTAAAAATTGAAACATTTTAAACTTGTTTATAACGTGGTGGCCCGTGCGTTTACCTTAGTGATTCGTGAGTCTACCGTGGGAACTCTTTTAACTCAGCGGGCAGGCAGCATCTCTGGAGAGAAGGAATGGGTGACGGGATGACATTTCCAAATTTCTCCAGCCCCATGTGTTCACTTTTTTCAACTAGCATCTGCCCTTTCTTGTGTATGACATTATTTGTATCTACAGTGCCTTGTGTCTTGGCAATTCATGATTCACACACACACAATGCTGGGGTAACTCACACACACACACACACACACACACACACACACACACACACACACACACACACACACACACAGTAACACACACACACAATAACACACACAGCACACACACACACGCGCACACACACACACACACACAATGCTGGAGTAACTCACGCACACACACACAACACACAATGCTGGGGTAACACACACACACACACACACACACACAACACATGCTGGAGTGACTCACACACACAATGCTGAAGTAACTCGCACACACACGATGCTGGGATGACACACACAATGCTGGGGTAACTCGCACACACACAATGCTGGGGTAACACACACACACACACACACACACACACACACACACACACACACACACACACACACACACACACACACACACACACACACACACACACACACACACAACAATGCTGGAGTAACTCGCACACACACTCAAACACACAATGTTGGAGTAACTCACACACACACACACAATGCGAAGCTAACTCATACACACACACACACACGAACAATGCTGGAGTAACTCACACGCACACTCACACACAAAATGTTGGAGTAACTCACACGCACACACACAATGCTAAGGTAACACACACACATACACACAATGCTGGAGTAACTCACACACACACACGAACAATGCTGGAGTAACTCAGCGGGACAGGCAGCATCTCCGGAGAGAAGGAATGATGATGTATCGGGTCGAGACCCTTCCTTAGACCACTACCCAGAGATGCTGTCTGTCCCGCTGAGTTACTCCAAAGCATTTCGTCTATCTTTAAATCAGCATCTGGACTTCCTTCCCACATAATAACCAATGAGATTCCCCACTAAACTTCCGTGTCCTCATTGTTCCCCTCTCTGTCTTCCCCAGACCTCGGCTGCAATGTCACCGCTGGCAAATCCGTTCATTCTCGTTCTACTGCACCCGCTCCTCGGTGAAGCGGCTAACTTCATTCAAAAAATTGGAATGTCACATTGGCGGCGCAGCAGTAGAGTTGCTGCCTCACAGCGCCAGAGACCCAAGTTCAATCCTGACGACTGGTGCTGTCCGTATGGAGTTTGCACGTTCTCCCAGTGACCTAGAAACACACCTGTCCAACTCGCCCGGAGTTTCATTCGGGCGAGTTGGCATTTGTGCTCGGGGAGAGATTTGCTCTTTAAAACATTTGAATCAAAATTCTACTTATAGTGAACTACACACATGAAAGGGATAAGATGGTATAGTGGCTGAAGAACCGACCCGAAACCTCACCTATTTCTTTTCTCCAGAGATGCTGCCTGAGCCGCTGTGTTACTCCAGCTTTTCGTGTCTATCTTCGGTGTAAACCAGCATCTGCAGTTCCCTTCCCGCACAATATTGTATGAACGTGGGGTTTCTAATCTGATACACAATAGATAGGGCACCATCCTCGGGCCTACCTGGTGTCAGGCTGTAGGAAGCAGCTGCAGATGCTGCTTTAAACCGAAGATAGATGCAAAATGCTGGAGTCACTCAGCGGGACACGCTGCCGTCGTCCATATTCTAGTGACACGCAACACATTGGTGTTCCCGTGCAGCTCTACACCAGAACAAAACACTGAAGAAGGGTCTCGACCCGAACTGTCACCCATTCCTTCTCTCCAGAGATGCTGCCTGTCCCGCTGAGTTACTGTCACCTAGTCCCATCTACCTGCACTCAGACCGGAGCGTGGCAAGTGGGTTACTGACCCCAATCCCCTCCTTCACAACGCCAGACTCCCCAAACACTGTGAACGGAGCTCTCCCCCCACCCCGGGAAATACAGTATTTAAAAACATAAAGCACCAAGAAATGCACTTACCACGTTATTGGTTACTGGACAGTGCGCATTTTTCCTTTGTAGGTCATATTAATAGATGCGGCCGCGCTGAAATAACTCAAAGCCACAGGATGGAGATGTCTTCTTTAACATTGTTGCTTTATTAAAACATACCTTCATTCACGAGTAACGGGAGAGGACTTGGTAACTCGGGAGAGGAAGTTGGAACATCGCAGGAATGACATACCCGTGGGAACTTGGTTAAACACTTGATCATAAACTTGAAGTCTCGTACACAACCGCGAGTCTTTCACTCGGGGTACCTCGTGGGTCAACTCGCACCGTGAGACAGGGCCATAACTCCACTCACTTCCTCCAAGTCGATGATATGGCTATGGTAGTCCCAACTCAGCTTAGTAGCACCACCCATGCTTCAGACCTATTACAATAGTGAGAGGCATAGGTCTTTTTTCCCAGGGTTGGTGAATTAATAACTAGAGGGCATAGGTTTAAGATGAAAAGGGAAAGATTTAATGGAAACCTGAGGTGCAACTTTTTCACAAGGAATGAGCTGCCTGAGAAAGTGGTTGAGATTGGTACAATTACAACATTTAAAGCAAGGATAGGAAAGCTTTAGAGGGATATGGGCCAAACGCAAGCAAATGGACTAGTTAGATGGGCATCTTATTCTGCTTGGTAATTTGGGCTAAATGCCTGTTTCCATGTTCCATGACTATGAAGATTTGTTTGCACCTCAGTCCCTATTTGCACCTTTGTCGCCGTTTATCCGAAGGTTTGTTGACTGGTTTGGCATCAGTTGAGATATTTACTTTCTCTTCGACATACCTGACGTGGGTCCCTCCTTGCCTGTAGACTTGTGCCTCAAACTTCGCCACTGACTTCCATTCGGCCAGCAGCCTGTGGGTCTAAACCCGTGCCACAACTTGCCTGTAGTGTTTATTATTCCACCTCGCTCTTTCTGTTGAAACATGCACCCAGTCTCTTTGGCCAACAGGTCGGTCGCTTGATGAAGGAACCCGTTTAATTGTGCAGGCGTTGGGAGAGAGGGAGTGGTGGGAGTTGGTCGGGAATGGAGGGTTATTCACAGATCCCGGGGTTTAAAACGTTAATGGGGTTAAACTGCGGTATAAACACGGCCGGGTTTAAGCAACAAAGGCGTGTGGGCGGTCCTGTCGTGCGGGGAAGAGAGGAGGACAGCAGAGATGTTCTACCGCCGTGCAATAGGCATGTGTGTGTGTGCCGGTACTGTATGTGAGACGTGGGCATTCAGAGAAGCCCCAGAACAGCGAATGACTCCCAGCCCTCGCCCGCGGGACGTGCCCAGGAGCTTCTCCATGCAGTGACCCCGGGCAGGTCCATGGACTGACGGCCGAGCTGCTGAACCCCCGCCCTGAGTACAGGTTGGCATTCTGCTGACAGGAACACCTTCCTTGCTGCCTTATAAATTCCGTGCTTCTAGTTAAAGTGCTGTCTTCATTTTTACCTCCAGTTTGGTAGGTACCCAACATTTAACAGTTTGGTAGGTACCCAACATTTACCTCCAGTTTGGTAGGTGCCTTCATTTAACAGTAGTGATTGATACAATGATACAATTTATTTGTTGTCATTTGAACCTCATTGAAGTTCAAACGAAATTTGGTTTCTGCAGCCATACAAACAATTGTGTTTGGAATAGCAATAGGTACTGTATAAAACCAAGGAGGACTTCTGTAAACCTATCATTTGGGGATTATTTTTAATCACAAAAGTTCATTTGCACCTTTGCCGGACGAACGACGCGAGGGCTCTCTTGAATCTGGCGCTTTTAAATCTGTGATTTTATTGAACTGAATTTGTCGGTAGTTTTTACCGGGTCCCAGTCGAGAGAACTTGTACAGGAAAACTTGGCATTTTTAAAAAGAGGAAAATGTACTTTTCATGTGCTGTCCAAAAATGTTTTTTTTGGATAAAATTATATATTTGATACATTATGGAAGGAGTGTATTGACAGTATTGATATTGACATGTATTGATATTAATATTCTTACAGATTACATTAACGCTCCGGTAATCTGCTACCCAGTTAAATTGGAAACAGCTAGGGTTTGGCATCTGGTTCACCAGGAGATGTCTCCTGTGCTTTCTTGCAACTCACTGGGACCTGGGTTGCTAAGCTCCCTCTAACCTCAACACGTTGACTATGAATTAATCGTGGTACCATTTATCAATGTTGTTAAAAAGCGTGTCCGGAAATCTACTAGTCCGGCATCTGCAAAGTCCCAAGCATGTCGAATTGATAGAGTTTTGCCGTTTTTTCTTGAATAGTGGACAACGTCCAAAAACACTCTTGGGTTCTGTTACGACTCCCGAATGCAGGTACTTCAGAGCCGCATAACATAGTCAAAAACCAGGCTCAAGTTCAAGAAAATAGTCTTTTATTTAATTAAAACTCAAACCTGATTCAAACAACCCAGAAAAGGACAAGAATAAACTAATGGACAAAGATAACAGTGCTCCAGCCAGCCTCGCAATGGGCCATCGAACTAGAGTCTCTAACCTGCCTAAATGGAAATAATCCTGAAACAAAATACACGAAAACCCTCAGGTCAGCCCTTATCTGTTCCAATTCAATATTAATTGACAAATGTAGGTAATAATACACAATGTTCTATGCCATGTGGCCAGGCCTCCTGCAGTTCAAACCACCGTCTGCTCATGAGTCAGGGTCGACGAAGAGAGAGAGAATTCTGGTAGATTCTGGTATTTAATTCCGATGAGTCACCCGTCACCTGACGCAGCTTGGCCAATCGGGTACAGGAGCCCTTAACCCCTTGATTCCTGACTCCCAGCCACGGGGCCTGCACTCAGGAGAGAAACAGAAGAGTTAAGTACATAGCATTCACCAGAGGGGGGGGGGAGTACCTAACAGGTTCTCCGGTGCATCTACAAATGTCTGTACTGGATTCACCAGATAAGTGATTGGTGGGGTGGAAGGCGGGATTGAAACTAATACATTGGAAAACGGGGAGTGGGCATCATTGTTGCAGTTCTCTGACCCATTCTGACTGGCAATATGTTACATAGAAACATAGAAATTAGGGGCAGGAGCAGGCTATTCGGCCCTTCGAGCCTGCACCGCCATTCAATATGATCATGGCTGATCATCCAACTCAGTATCCTGTACCTGCCTTCTCTCCATACCCCCTGATCCCTTCAGCCACAAGGGCCACATCCAACTCCCTCTTAAATATGGCCAACAAACTGGCCTCAACTACCTTTTGTGGCAAAGAATTCCACAGAATCACCACTCTCTGTGTGAAAAACGATTTTCTCATCTCGGTCCTAAAAGACTTCCCCCTTATCCTTAAACTGTGACCCCTTGTCCTGGACTTCAGGAACAACCTTCCTGCATCTAGCCTGTCCAACCGCTTAAGAATTTTGTAAGTCTCTATGAGATCACCCCTCAATCTTCCAAATTCCAGCTAAGTCTATCCAGTCTTTCTTCATATGGAAGTCGTGCCATCCCAAGAATCAGTCTGGTGATCAATCAATGCAAGAATGTCTTTCCTCAGATTAGGAGACCAAAACTGTACGCAATACTCCAAGTGTGGCCTCACCAAGACCCTGTACAACTGCAGTAGAACCTCCCTGCTCAAATCCCTTTGCTATGAATGCCAACATATCATTCACTTTCTTCACAGCCTGCTGCACCTGCATGCCTACTTTCAATGACTGGTGTACCATGACACCCAGGTCTCACTGCATCTCCCCTTTTCCTAATCAGTCACCATTTAAATAATAGTCTACCTTCCTGTTTTTGCCACCAAAGTGGATAACCTCACATTTATCCACATTATACTGCATCTGCCATGCATTTGCCCACTCACCCAGTCTATCCAAGTCATCCTGCAGCCTCCTAGCATCCTCCTCACAGCTAACACTGCCCCCCAGCTTCGTGTCATCTGCAAACTTCGAGATTTAATTCCCTCGTCCAAATCATTAATGTATATTGTAAATAGCTGGAGTCCCAGCACTGAGCCTTGCGGCACCCCACTAGTCACTGTCTGCCATCCTGAAAAGGACCCGTTCACTCCTACTCTTTGCTTCCTGTCTGCCAGCCAGTTCTCTATCCACATCAATACTGAACCATCAATACCGTGTGCTTTAAGTTTGTATACCAATCTCTTGTGTGGGACCTTGTCGAAAGCCTTCTGAAAGTCCAGATATAACACATCCACTGCTTCTCTCCCATATCCACTCTACTAGTTACATCCTCAAAAAAATTCAATAAGATTCGTCAGACATGATTTACCCTTCGTAAATCCATGCTGACTTTGTCCAATGATTTCACCACTTTCCAAATGCGCTGCTATCCCATCTTTAATAATAGACTCTAGCAGTTTCCCCACTACCGATGTTAGATTAACTGGTCTGTAATTCCCCGTTTTCTCTCTCCCTCCCTTTTTAAAAAGTGGGGTTACATTAGCTACCCTCCAATCCTCAGGAACTACTCCAGAATCTAAAGAGTTTTGAAAAATTATCACAAAGGCATCTGCTATTTCTGGGGCTACTTCCTTAAGTACCCTGGGATGCAGCCTATCTGGCCCTGGGGATTTATCGGCCTTTAATCCATTCAATTTACCTAACACCACTTTCCGGCTAACCTGGATTTCACTCATTTCCTCCATCTCATTTGACCCGCGATCCCCTGCTATTTCCGGCAGATTATTTATGTCTTCCTTAGTGAGGACAGAACCAAAGTATTTATTCAATTGGCCTGCCATGTCCTCATTCCCCATGATGAATTCACCCGTTTCTGACTGCAAGGGACCTACATTTGTTTTAACTAATCTTTTGCGCTTCACATATCGATAAAAACTTTTGCAGTCAGCTTTTATGTTTCCTGCCAGTTTTCTTTCATACTCCATTTTCCCTTTCCTAATTAAGCCCTTTGTCTTCCTCTGTTGGTCTCTGAATTTCTCCCAGTCCTCTGGTAGGCTGCTTTTTCTGGCTAATTTGTACGCTTCATCTTTTTCTTTGATACTATCCCTGATTTCCCTCGTTATCCACGGATGCGCCACCTTCCCTGATTTATTCTTTTGCCATACTGGGATGAACAATTGTTGTAGTTCATCCATGCAGTCTTTAAATGCCTTCCATTACATATCCACCGTCAACCCCTCAAGAATCAATTGCCAGTCGATCTTGGTCAATTCACGTCTCATACCCTCAAAGTTACCTTTCTTTAAGTTCAGGACCCGTGTTTCTGAATTAACAATGTCACTCTCCAGCCTAATGAAGAACTCAACCATATTATGGTCACTCTTGCCCAAGGGGCCACGTACAACACGGCTGCTAACTAACCCTTCCTCATTACTCAATATCCAGTCTAGAATAGCCTGCTCTCTCGTTGGTTCCTCTACATGTTGGTTTAGAAAACTATCCCGCATACATTCCAAGAAATCCTCTTCCTCAGCACCCCTGCCAATTTGATTCACCCAATCTATATGTAGATTGAAGTCACCCATTATAACTGTTTTTCCTTCGTTGAACGCATTTCTAATTTCCTGTTTGATGCCATCCCCAACTCCACTACTACTGTTAGGTGGCCTGTACACAACACCCACTAGCGTTTTCTGCCCCTTAGTGTTTCGCAGCTCCACCCATATCGATTCCACATCCTCCAAGCTAATGTCATTCCTTTCTACTGCGTTAATCTCCTCTCGAACCAGCAACGCTACCCCACCTCCTTTTCCTCTCTGTCTATCCTTCCTGAATATTGAATATCCCTGGATGTTCAGCTCCCAGCCTTGGTCACCCTGGAGCCATGTCTCCGTGATCCCAACTATATCATAATTATTAATAGCTATCTGCACATTCAACTCATTCACCTTATTACGAATGCTCCTCGCATTGAGACACAAAGCCTTCAGGCTTGTTTTTACAACATTCTTGGCCCTTTTACAATTATGTTGAAAAGTGCCCTTTTAGATTTTTGCCCTGGATTTGTTTTCCTGCCACTTTTCACCTTGCTACCTATTGCTCCTATCCTCATTTTACACCCCTCTGTCTCTCTGCTCACACATTTAAGAAACCCTCCACTTCTTATTCTCCGTTTGTTATTTTTTTCTTCTTTCCTCCCTACGTGTTGCGTCTGACTGCTTCTCTTCTCTGCCTCCTGCCTCACAAACGGACTACTTGCCTTCTCTATTTGAGTCCCTCCCCCCAACTGATCTAGTTTAAAGTCTCCCCAGTAGCCTTTGCAAATCTCCCCGCCAGGATATTGGTTCCCCTCGGGTTCAAGTGCAACCCGTCCTTTTTGTACAGGTCACACCTTCCCCAAAAGAGGTCCCAATGATCCAGAAACTTGAATCTCTGCGCTCTGAGTTAGAACACCAGAGTGTTTTTGGCTTATATTGTGTTGAAAGTACTTAGTCTGGCTCAGTCTCGCCATCAGCCTAACCCATAATGGCCTTTCCTGGCATAGCCCTAGACGTGTCTGCCATAGCCCTAACTGATTTTTAAAACTAATTCTGAGGTGGCACAGTGCAAAAATTAGGTCTCGACCTGAAACGTCACCTATTCCTTTTCTCTAGAGATGCTGCCTGACTCATTGCGTTACATCAGCATTTTGTGTTTATCTTCAGTGAAAATATTATTGGAAATTTAAAAGCAATTCAGTTTCCTCTGAATGACCCAGCCAGAAATAAAGTCAAATGTTGTGGTACGTACTTTTCACTCAACTAAAATCATATTTATGAGTTCTATATATATACAGTAGCTCTGACCACAAAAGGTTGCATTAGTACTGCAGTAGCACAATGAACAGATGTGCTTCATCAAAGCTCCAGTGACCTGGGTTCAACCTGACCTCTGGTGCTGTCTGTTTGGAGTTTGCATGTTCTCGTTGCGGCCATGTGTATATCATCCCACAACCCAATGATGTGCTGGTAGGTTAGTGGCAATAAATCACCCAGAGTTGTAGGCAAGAGGTAGAACCTTAAGTGAGTTGATGGGAATGGAGAGAGAAAAAGTCACAGGGCAAATTTAGTAGGGGGATGGGATTGTTCTCTGAGCAGGTATAGACTCATTGGGCCAAATGGACTATGCCGTAAAGAAACATGGTTGATTTAGTGCTAGCTGTTCGTTGGTTGCATTAAAAAATAATTATGCAACATAGTATAATGAAAACAAAGTCATAATAATGAAAACAAAGGCGCATAAAACTTTCTGTTCAGATGTCTGATCATCAACTGCTGTTCTCCTATGACACCGAGTCCAGGCTCCATGGACCTATGCAATCCCCTCGTACCTGCTTCTGCACCAGTTATCTCCAATGCCCCAATGGTTCACAGGATGCAAGCAGACAACTAGAATAGGCCAGATCCTGATAACTGTGCAAGGAAATGTATACTGTATGCCAATCTTCTGTTCAGTCAATGTTGAGGTTTGACCGTCCAGTATCCCACCTGTGGCTGTTCTCTCAAGATCAAGGATGCCATAAGCTGGAGTTTGTTGGAAATTGATATCCCAGCACCTCCTTTAGCAACGCACCTTCAGGAGGAACTACTTGCATTTCCATTTTTTATCGATTATCCTCAAGACCCCAGTTTGTTTTTCTTTTGTTTTAAAATAATCTTGCTGAAACTTGGTTAGTTAATTAGTCTAGTTTAGGGATGCAGTGTGGAAATGGGCTCTTCGGTTCGCTAAGTCCGAGCCGACCAGCGATCCCCACACACTAATAATGAGCAACACACTCTAGGGTCATTTACAATTCTACCAAGCCAATTAGCCTACAAACCTGTACATCTTTGGAGTGTGGGAGGAAATCAGAGCTCCCAGAGAACCCACGCAGATCACGGGAAGAACATACAAACTCCATACAGACAGCACCCATGGTCAGGATCGTACCTAGGTTTCATGTGCAGTAAGGCAGCAACCCTATTGCTGCGACACCGTTCCACCCTAAATTAACTAAATTAAGATGTTATCTTCTCTGAACAAAATCTGTTTGGCATTGAATGCCCTTCTGGCTGGTAAACCACAAGTTAGGCACATTTGGTTAGTGTCCATGCTTTATTTGTGCGGTGAAAGCACATTCTGTGTCCACTCTCCTAGTGCGGAACTTGCTTCTGGAGTTTGCCTGGGGAAAACCCATGTTGCTTTCATGGTCTCAATTGTTACTGGTTGCACACTTTACTGATGAGAAGGTGGCCTTGGGCTGGCCCACCACATGGTGAGTGTTAGAGCTGGTGTACCTCAAATTCACAACTGTGGAGATGCACCACAACATTGGTTCTGAGGGAACTCCCAGAAGCAAATTTGGTACAATCAGAATTCTGTTCAGTTCTACATTTTGTGTCCAAGTTGGTTAACGTCCTTTGCAAGTTCCAGCACCTAACTTGTTACATTGATTGCCGATCCATCAACATTATTTTACTGGGCCGTATTGATTCAGCTGCACATTAAGCAAGTCCTCACTGACCTTGCGCCAAACACAAGGGATGTTAGCGGCACGAAAGGTGATGCATGTGGACAATGTGGTGATGGGAATAGGTTTTTTACTAAGTCTCTCCCAAAACACTCTCCCAATACCCCCACTTTGGTCTGCACAATTATTTAAAAGATTCTGGGAGGGTGGATATTTTGGCAACGCCAAGATGTATTGGCCCCTCTGGGTAATTAACTATGGCAGTTCTTATTTATTGTGACACAGAAGGAGACCCTTCAGCCTACCTGTCCCCAAAATAGCAAACTCATCAATCCCATTCCCCCTTCCCTTATGCCCCTGCATCTTTGCAACTTATTCTCTCTCTCTCTCATGTGTCCATCAACACCTTTGATTTTATTTTTGCCAACCATTAACACGAAGGGATAAAATTACAATAGCCAATTAATCTACCAGCATGTCTTTGGGGTGCAGGAGGAAACTGGGCTAAACCCACATGGTCACAGGGAGCCTGAGAAAACGCCACATAGTTTAGAGCATTGCTGCACTAATGTAAGATTTGTGTAGCTTTGGTAAAATCTGCTGCAGGCTCAAAACTGACTGAGCCAAAGAATTAACTCACCTCAATATTCTTGCATCTGACACAAAACTAATTCCTCCACACCCCTACATTCTGTGCTTTCAGAAATAGCCTATTTGCAGTGTGGGCAATTAAATAATACTGGCAGAGATGAAGAATTAGATGTTAGGTAGTCACTCCACATGTCTCTCTTTAACAGATCTGTTATCCTGAAAGTATTAGTTTTTCTTTGAAATATTTCCAAGATGATTTTTGCAGTGAATTTGATTCTAAATGTCCCAGTTTGTTTTTTTAATGTACAATTCCCTCACCCTCAGTTTAACCTGCCTCATCACTCTTGACATTAGCTGTCCCTGGCATTATTATTAAATGTCCTCAGTCTGCAATATCCCTTATTGTCTCCCTGGTTTATATACTGGCTGGTCAAAGTTGAATTTTCCCTTGGCACTGATCTCTACCTTTCAAAATTCAATTCTTGTCGGGAACATTTTAAACAAACAGTTTGGTGACATTGCTAGCTGAGCCAGTGCATCAGAGTGCCGGACACCGAGGTTTGTTCCTGATTTTGGGTCCTGTCTGTGTGGAGTTTGCACGTTCTCCCTGTGACTGCATGGCTTTCCGCTGACTGGTTCGCACGCAATAAAAGTTTTTCACTGTACTTTGGTACGCGTGAAAATAAACAAAACTAAACTAAACTAAACTCTCCTCCCACAGCCCAAAACGATGCAGATCGACAGGTTAATTAGCCACTGTGTGTAGGTGGATGGTAGATTCTGGGGACATTAAATGGAAATGTGGGGGTATAAAGTGAGTTTGGGTAAGAGCAATGTTAAACAATATAATAATTTTGTTGGCCAGCATGGGGCAATTGGACTGAAGGGCCTGTTTCCATGCCGTATAATCTATATGACTCTACAATCTTTTTCTCTTGCAAGTCCTTCCCAATCGTTGTAATTACAAATCATATCCTAATGCTAAAACTGAGCTCTGTCAGGGAACATAGGGGATTACAATCCATTATTAGCATTTTCATTGCATTTTGTAAGATAACTAATATCAAGTGGTTTAACGCAATGTTAATCTTAAGTGTCAGAAGTAATTGTAATGGATTTAAAGTTATCTCTTGGGGGGTGTGGAGGTAAAAAAAAACATGTTCATCCTTTTGTATGATAGGATATTTTGTGGTTCATGGCTTCAATTTAAGGCCACATGTAGCATGTTCTGAGTCAAGGTGCACCCGGAACCAAAGTTTTCCAGAACTACAGTGTCCTAACTGTTGTCTCTGCAGCAGTGGGCTGTTTATCTATTTCACTCAGAATCCAAACTATTGACTGGGAAAATGGTGATTAGAAATGAGCCACAAGATTCTTAAATTTTAATATTAATAAGAATATAAATATTATTAATATCATGAAGGTATTATTAGTATCATGTATTTTCAATTATATAAAACATATAGTCTTAAATTTTAAAATCAATGATAATACAAATATTATTAACAGTATGAATATATCATTAATATGTATTTTCAATTATGCAAAATAATGTATTTTTTATTAATATGTTTCTATAATAAAAATACTTAACAAAAGAAATGAGCCACAAGAAACTGCAGTTGCTCGGATCTTGAGGAAAAGAAACAAGAGGAGGAACTCAGTGGGCCAGACAACATCCCCGAGAACAAAAAGATTCAGTAGTAAAGGGCCTGTCCCACTTGGGCGTCATTTACGAGACATCCTAAAAATGGGTTGGTGCGTCATGGCACGCACGTGAGGTGTGGTGGCGTATGCATTCACGCGGGCGCCCCAGGATTTTGGAATGCTCAAGATCCTCGCGCGCCACCGGCATGACGTATCCCTTGCGCATGCTGACGTACTGATGGCATACGCTAATGTGCTGACGGCGTATGTGTAGCGCGTGTTGACGCACGGTTACGCACTGTGACGCACGAACACTGCCTATGCTCGTTTATTATGCGTCACCGTGCGTCAACGTTCGGAACCATGCGCCAACCGTACGCCGCCGGCGTGCCATTTGCGCCACATTTGAGCCACAGAGATTGGACTCAGTACGAACGACATCGCAAATGGCTCACAAATGAAGCAGGGCCCTCGAGCACTTGGCGTGCGACTGTCGTTCTGCTAGACGATAGTCAACATAAGTCAACACATTCTGTAAATGACACGCAAATGATGCCCAAGTGGGACAGGCCCTTAACTCTCGAAATGGAACCAGTTAAATTCTAGAAAAGCAACCAAAACACAGGGAGGGGAGGGGAGGGGAGGGGAGAAGGATGAGTGTTTCCATTTGTTTGGAGAGAAAACTGTGGTTGCCTCTACTGTTGTACTGCCCTTAACACTAGCCAGCTGGTAGGACTTGGTAGCCGGTCTTGGAAATTTAGGACTGAATTTGTGGTGGGGCTGAGGAAAGAGTTCTTCCTGGAGTGGAGACTGCACTCGGAGTTTTTGGATGAGGGAGCGGGCAGAGGAAGTTCCATCAGCGAGCATGTGGTTGGAAACAGATGGAGCATAAATTTTCTAGTTGGAATATGCAATGTCCTTCTCATAATGTGTTGATTTAGTTTTGATTTGCTTGCAAATGCACAGCATGTGAAATGAATCGGAGTGCTACTTGAATTAATTCTTTTTTGGCTTATTTTCTCTTTTATGTGAAAGGAAAATGCAGTTAGTTTTGCTCACATAATTTAAATTTAAATATACTCGTAATACAAATATGTCGGACTCAGCGACCTTATACAGACTTTGGGAATTCCTGGTTTTAGGCAAAAATATCTTCCTTCAGAAATGGTTTCTGTACGTGTGAAAGTTTCAATAACCACAGTTGCTGGTCTCCCTGATTGTGCCCTCTAGTTGTTATTGTGACTGGGTTATGGCATGTTGACCGGCAGCAGGGCTCGAAATTAGCGGTTGCCCGGGTGCCAATGACCACCCAAAGTGCCGCCAGACAACCTAAACGCCAACTCATTTTGCCCGGCTTGGCAAGCAAATACTGGTTTATACCGATAGACCAAAAAAACTGGAGTAACTCCGCAGGTCAGGCAGCATCTCTGGAGAATAGGAGCGTGACGTCTCGTGTCGGCGGCGGAGGCTGTATTCCTCTAGCATCTATGATTGCGGGGCGAAGATACTAGGTGCGGGGTGACGAAGGGTCGGAGCGAATGACGGGCCCCGAACAGCGGCAACAGCGGCTCTACCGTCCCCTCCTCCTGCATCCCGCCCGGCGGAAGGAGACCTCCCTCTTCCTCCCTCCTCCCGGCCTCGCCGTGTGCGAGGGGTTGTTTTGAAAGCGCAGTTGGTGGATTTGCAGCAGTATCTTTTGATTTGCAGGCAGCGGCCGCTATCGCCCTGATAACGGCCGCTGCCTGCAAACCCATTAACAGCGCTTTCAAAACAACCCCTCTCGCACGCCGAGGCTGGGAGGAGGGAGGTGGAGAGAGAGAGAAAGGGGGTGAGGGAGGGGGAGAGAGAGAGGGAGGGAGGGGGAGAGAGAGAGGAGGGAGGGAGGGGGAGAGAGAGAGGGAGGGAGGGCGTGAGGAGGGGAGGCGGTGGCGACGAGTACCCAACCGCCTCCCCCTTTGGCGGCGGCACTTTGGCGTTGAGCAGGGACGGCCAAGGGAGCGGGGCGATTTTGTCCGAGGAGCGCTGACCTTCCTTCCTCCCCACCTCCTCTGCCCCTTCCCTCCCCACCTCCTCTGCCCTTTCCCCCCCCTTTCTCTCTCTCGTACGCCCCCCATCCACCCCTCTTATACTGGGACCCCTCCTCTCCATCCCGCACTGATCCCCATTCCCTCCTCTATTGAGTCCTCACTGACATCCCCTGTGCTCCCCTCCCCATCTACCCCCCCAATCTATTCATCACCCTACCCACCTCACATTGATTCTCCTGCCACCCCCCCCCCCCCCATCTATCCTACACTGGTCCCCAAATTCATCCTGTACTGACCCCCCCTTCCCATCCATCCTTCACTTCTCCCCCCCATTTGTACTGCACTGATCCTACCATTCATCCTGTATTGACCCACCTTCCATTTACCGTGCACCAAACCCCCAATCCATCCTGTAGTGATCTTCCCATTCATCTTTTACTGATCTCCCATTCATCCTGTACTGATCCCCTCATGCATCCTGTACTGATCCCCTCATGCATCCTGTACTGATCCCCTCATTCATCCCGTACTAATCCCCATTCATCCTATACTGATCCCCTCATTCATCCTGTAATGAATCTCCATTCATCCTGCACAGACCCTCCGATGCACACTGTCCTGACCCCCCCCCCATTCATCCTGTACAGATCCCCCCATTCATCCTGTGCTGACCCCCCCCCCCCCACCATCCATCCTGTACTGATCCCTCCATTCAAGAAGAATGGGGGGCAACAGTCTGAAGAAGGGTCTCGAAAATTGCCTATTTCCTTAGCTCCATAGATACTGCCTCACCCGCTGAATTTCTCCAGCATTTTTGTCTACCCTCATTCATCCTGTACTGATCCCCCCCCATCCATCCCGTACTGAGCCCCCCCCCATCCATCCCGTACTGATCCCCCCCATTCAACTGACATCCCCGTGCTCTCCCCTCACGATTTTACATACTCCAACCAACACCTACTAATTCACCTGCCTCAATCCATCCATTCCGCACCGATTGCCTTCTCAACCCCCCCCCCCCCCCCCGCCATCTATCCACCCCGCACCGATTCACACACCCCTGACCCTATTGTGATTCATGGTCTTCAGAGCGAACATTGACTATGTTTGATAACGGAATGCAATCAAATGTGTTTTAATTCCCAATGTTATTATTTGTTTAGACACCTTTAAACATATTACCAAAAGAACATTTGCTGAAGTTATGTCCTTTGGCCATCTCTTGTCAGTTAGTTTAATGTTTAACCTGTCAGATGGGTATAGTCGCTTTTAACAGCTATTATCATAAAATGCCTTGAGAAATTTCCTTGCAACCTGTATATTTTGTTATGGATAAATTATGTGGGAAGCCAGAGTGTTTCTGTGCCAATAGCAATAACGACTCATGCTATGGCCACGTCATGGTAATTTTTGGCCCTTCACAGAAAACATGCTTGCATCAATCTGTAGTGTGCATGGTCCAGGATTTATTGACACAGGTTGACCATTTGCTGAATAATCCAACCACATTTTTGTTTGGAAGTGGAAAGAACTAATAGAAATTGCAATGTGTAAAAAGAGTTGAGATATTGTATTATAATTTTGCTGCATGTCATTGTGGTATATATCATGTCTTGATTGGTGAATATGTTTAGTTTGTGAGTTATTTGAAGCAGAAATAATATGTGAATGTAGACAAAAGTGCTGGAGAAACTCAGCGGATGCGGCAGCATCTATGGAGCGAAGGAAATAGGCAACTTTTCGGGCCGAAACCCTTCTTCAGACTGATGGGCTTCGGCCTGTAACGTTACCTATTTCCTTCGCTCCATAGATGCTGCTGCACCCGCTGAGTTTCTCCAGCACTTTTGTCTAACTTTGATTTTCCAGCATCTGCAGTTCCTTCTTGAACATAATATGTGAATGCTTCATTGAGCAAAATTCTGACTGGTAACTACGCACTTTGTCCGAGCACATTATCGCACGCGTTATGCAAACCGTCTTAAATGACCACCTAAACTGTCATTTGGCAACCTAAAAAGCTGTCAAGGTTGCCCGGCTGGCAACAGGGAAAAAAAGTTAAGCGAGAGCCCTGAACAGCCCATTAGACATTGTCCATGAATGAGTCACACCACACAGAAGCAACCCCTTCATTTCATAATGACCATCAGGCATCTATTTATGGTAATTCCATTTTTATCTCTCCCCCCCCCTCCCCCATTCCCATTTACTCTCCCCTGATTCTACCACTCGCCTACAGACTGTGGGCAGTTACCCACCCTTCTTTGGGATGCGGGTGAAAACAGACAACACACAGGGTCAGGATTGAACCCGGGTTGCTGGAGCTGGGTGACAGTGGCTCCACCGACAGTGGCACTGAGCTGCTCCCATTGTGCTGCACTATTTCTGCCAACATCCAGATTCATCTGATCAATGATGGAAATCAATCTAAAATCTTTTAAATCTGGTTAATTTCAACAGATAAACCCTAGAAAGTAGTTTTCTACTGCTTCTGGTTGCCTTGCCGAGGCAGCGTGAGGTGTAGATGGAGTCAACGGTAGGGAGGCTGGGTTGTATGATAGTCTGGGCGACGTCCACAACTCTCTGTAATTTCTTGCGGTCTTGAATGGGGCTGTTCCCAAACCATGCTGTGACGCATCCCGATTAAATTAATTCTACGGCATATCTGTGGAAATGTCCATTTTGGTTTCCAACAATGCCCAGGGTGCGGGGCGAGGGATGCCACCTCCATCGATGGGTTGGGACCCGATGTTGTTACCTGTCTTCTCAGTATTTAGTATGAGGAAATTTCTGCTCGTCCAACATGGAGTTCCACGCTTGCAGCCTGACAGATTGGAGACTGCAAGGCCGAGTGTGATGGTGCTGAAAGTTTGAACATGAAGAGTCATAATTTCATGTATTCATGCACAAAATGCCGCTCGGTTCCAGAAGGTGTCCTGCGGTGCTGCAAAACTGCTAAAAGCGAACACAGAGGCTGCCACATTTGGCACATTGATTACAATTCAAGCAGTGGCCAATATTTCCTGATTGTGGACAGAACTCGGCAAGATCAAAAATTACTTTTCTGGATCACATGCAAAACTTCATTTGTCAAAATTGTCATTTTGGGTAGATGAAAGAATACAAAGTAAGATTCGGAGAGAGTGCATTTGTAGTTGCCAATTTGATATCTGGTCTCCAATGGTTAAATTACAAGGGGTGGTTTCACAAAGTAGGCTGTATGCCCTGGGGGTTAGTAGGTTAAGAAGTTATGTGATTGAGTTTTCCAAGTTACTAGGAGGAACTGATTATGAGAAGCTATTTCTACTGATTGTGGAGTCTGAGATTGGGATCATTACAGTCGAGCCTTTCAGTGTTATAGTTTGAGAGCGCTTCAGTGGTCTCAGAATGGTAGAGATTTAGAATTCGGCAAATCGCTATTTTTTTTAGAGATACAGCGCGGAAACAGGCCCTTCGGCCCACTGTATTCTCGCCGACCAGCGATCCCCGCACATTAACACTATCCTACACGCACTAGGGACAATTTACATTTATACCAAGCCAATTAACCTACAAACCTGTACGTCTTTGGAGAGTGGGAAGAAACTGAAGATCTCGGAGAAATCCCACGCAGGTCACGGGGAGAACGTACAAACAAGCACCTGTAGTCAGGATCGAACCCGGGTCTCCGGCACTGCAAGTGGTGTGAGGCAGCAACTCTACCGCTCCTGATGTCAGGTTAATTTTTGACGTTGGGTTAATTTTTTAATTGGTGATTGAGGGACTTTTGTTACCCAACGATGTTTTAAAAAAAGGATATAAGGATTTATCTCATAGATCCAATATAATTCCCTGACAATTACCTCTACTTCTCTTCAAAATAACTACATGAGGTAGTTTGCATCCACACGCGGGAACATTATCGGGCCTTGGTTTAATCTCTACAGCAGGGTAGCAGTCCCTTGTCTTCTGTGGTGGCTTTTGTTCATCTGGAGTGGGATCATTTGAACATTAACTGCAGCCGTATGGGCGTCCCCAGAGGTGCTTGTGTTTCCTCCCCCATCCTAAATCTGTGTCGGTAGGTTAATTGGCCACTATCTTGTCGTGCATATGAACGGAAAATAGAATCCGCACAAAATTGACGGAATGGATTGAGAGAATAAGTTGAAGGGGTCGAAGAAAATAAGGATAGAGGGAAGAGGACTGATTAGATTGCATTCAAGAGAGCTCATTACCTTCTGTGCTATTATAAGATAAGACACTGTCATTTCTACATTTCTGAAACATATCCCACATGTCCCAATGCTAATGTGTTGCACTTGACAGATTTTCATTCCTTTTTTCCACCCCAAAATAGCATTGGACACTCTCACTCTCTGCCAGATTAGTGTTCCATCCTTCATGTGTTTTTAGTTTAGTTCAGAGATACAACACATAAACAGGCCCTTAGGCCCACGGGGTTCATGCTGACCATTGGTCACCCATTCACACTAATTCCACGATATCCTACTTTTTCACCACTCGCTATACACTAGGGGCAATTTACAGAGGCCAATTAATCTAGAAACCCGCACATCTTTGGGATGTGGGAGGACACAGGAGTGTTCGGAGGAAACCCATTTGGTCACTCTGAGAATATGCATACTCCACACAAATAGCACCGGAAGTTAGGATCAAGAATGATGCTTTGAGACAGCAGCTGTGTCACTATTGCTTCTGAGTGATCGCAGTCCTTTGCTAGATTATCCTGAAAATACCTATTTAGTGTGCTTTGTTTCACTCTTTGTGGCTTTATAACAGAATGTTTAAAAATTCCAAACAAGCTGGGAATCGGGCCAAAGTCATTTGGATTTTGGTTTTTCAGTTGCATTCAAGACGGATCTTAATGAGAGCTCATTAGATATTGTGTTTGAATTCTTCATGATTGAATATTTTTGTAATATCAGAGTCTTGCAGTGTTATACTGTTGCAAAATGTAAATACCTCTTAACCCCGAGAGATATTAATGGTCTTGTTGCACACCTCCGTACAGGGTTTTGCAATATTTAGTTTGATGTTACAATCCACCGCAGTCTAGCAAAACAACAGTTGATTTGAGTACGGAAGAGTGGTTCCGGTTACAAGCATTGGCAAAATCAAAACATGATACACTTTTTTTAGAACTATTCAATGTTATAGACTTGAGCAATAAAGTTGAACCCCCTTTTAAATTTTTTCCTGAAATAAAAGCATTAACAATGACATGTATAGTGAATCTGTCATCAGTCTCTGTAGACCGGATACATCTATCTTGTATATAAAGGTACGGATCATTATGGTTATCACTTCAGAAGATCAGAGGCTGATAACCTGCGAAGCAGACCAAGTTTGAGTTACACTGCTGAAGTTGCAAAGATGATCAAGCGAGACTTTCTGGTTTGTTGTTGCTCATCAAAGATATTTATTCAGCTGCATCTTGTGTAGCATGAAAGTTGGGTAAATGTACTTTAATTGTGAGACTGTTGACGGAATCGGGTCAGTTGGTGCAGCTCTTTGAAACCGATGAAAACCATATTTCAGCAATGGAGCTGCCCATTCATTGGGAATATCACGACACATCCAAACCTCAAAAGTGCAGTGTTAAAATGATTTAAATACGAAAGACCAGATTTTAACGCCCTGTGCCTTAGAAAAATGAGGCATGCGTTTAAGGGGGTGGTTGGTATAACCATATAACCATATAACAATTACAGCACGGAGACAGGCCCTCTCGGCCCTTCCAGTCCGTGCCGACCATTTGTTTTCCCCTAGTCCCATCTACCTGCACTCAGACCATACCCCTCCATTCCCTTCACGTCCATATACCTATCCACTTTACTTTTAAATGTTAAAATCGATCCTGCCTCCACCACCTCTGCTGGAAGCTCATTCCACACAGCCACCACCCTCAGAGTAAAGAAGTTCCCCCTCACGTTACCCCTAAACTTCTGTCCCTTAATTCTCATGTCATGCCCTCTTGTTTGAATCTTCCCTACCCTCAATGGGAAAAGCTTATCCACGTCAACTCTGTCTATCCCTTTCATCATTTTAAAGACCTCAATCAAGTCCCCCCTTAACCTTCTGCGCTCCAAAGAATAAAGACCTAACTTGTTCAACCTTTCTCTGTAACATAGTTGCTGGAACCCTGGCAACATTCTTGTAAATCTCCTCTGTACTCTCTCTATTTTGTTGACATCCTTCCTATATGTTAGCAGCGTGATCTTCATGGGTTTCCTTTGGCTGCTCCAGTTTCATCCCACGTTCCAAAGGCAAATGGGTTGGTAGGTTAATCATGACTTGTGCAAGTGAGCGGCAGAAGAATCAGGGGGAGCTGATGTGAGAGAGGATGCATAAACAAGGGAATGGGGCTGCTGGGTTTGTTCTGACTGCCAGCATGGATTCAATGGGCTGAATGGCCTCCTCTGTGGAAAGGAAATATGAGCTGCTACATCACGGGTTTAGTGCATATGAGCAAGAACAAATCTCCACCCCCAGGTTTCCATTTGATGGAGTTACTGTAAGAATGTGATTGAGCTGTTTGTCAGATCGGAGTGTGCAATTTTCCAATTACAGTTAATCATCACAACTGTTCTGTCAGCTGCTAGCCTCACTAAAATGGTTTATTCTCAGGATTCAGCATCCAGGTAATGGCAGAGGACATTTGACAGGAGGCATCAGCCAAGAGCTCTTAGACATCACAAAATCCCCAAAAGTCTTTGCTCTGCCTGCTCACCTTGTTAATGGACGATGCAATACTTTGCTCGGCAATGTTTCATCAACAGTGTAGGAGCTGTTAGAAGCACAGCAGTCTCCACAAGAACGTGGCTTATTTACTTGTCTCGGATCATTTTAAATAATCTTCTGCATTTGTAACTTCTCAGGTACGTACAATAATATTCATTGCACCACTTGCAACTTCTTACACTAACCTTTTGCACATTTCCTCGTTAAAAAATTGTTGATGACATCAGTGTTAGAAGACAACTTGAAAGTGTTTTCCCCCGGTAGGTTGGTACATTAGAAGCATAAACTTTGGAGCAAGACGTGTAATTTGGTACTCTAAAGTTTGGAAGATTTCTTAAATTCACTTCTGCTTCTAATTTCTCTGCAACTCCAACATTTCTCTGGATTTCAATGCAAGTATGTGAAAGTGATGGTTACTTGCACTGAAGCAAACACAGCAGTATTTATTGTTTACTCTTTAAAAAAAAAAAATTGCACAGGTACAAAATGGGACCTGCTTTTTTGAACGAATGCGCTGTCCTATCTAATCGGGATGATGAAACTTAACTGCGCAAAAGTTTTTAAATGCATTCATAAGGGGAACGATATCTGTGGTCTGCCTGTATCCTTATTCAATCTACCTTCCCATGAACCCATCACCCTATTCTCCCCACCTTATTTTGCTCCAATACAAACAATGTTTCTTTGGGCCAGTGCCCAGTTTTCATCCTGCTCTACTTTTGTTCAGTTCCTATTTCTCTCTACTGATTTAAACGCTTTATATCGGTTATGTTTTCCCTTTACCTGATTGCCTGAAGCACATGTTCTGACCATTGCTCCATTTCCATTATTGTTTTTGTGAGACTGATTACTTAGGCCACCTTTTTTTGCCCTGGGCCCTTCCCCTCTCTTCCTCATTGTAAGTTATTATGACAGTCTATTTATCATTGCCAGCAGGACCCTGTCCCAATGCTGCTGTTCAGTTGGCGATTGCGCAGAAATTGCAGATCCTTTCTGCTGCAGGGCCAGTTGTAACCGTTGCGTGGAATAAGACCTTTCTTTATCATACTAATTCATCAGCCACATCTAAGCCTCTGTATACTGCTGCCAATTTGTGGGCAATTGATGTAATAATTTGCATCTTATAACTTTCAGCTTCTATCTCCCCATTTTCTTCATTAGTGACCTATTCCCAACATTCTGCCTGTATGTAGGTATTGGATTTGCTACAACTCTTATTTTTATATTTGTTTTTCTTTAACCCACTTTTGGACAGTTCCCTACTCCAAGGCTCCCAAGGTTAAGGGCCTGTCCCACGGTACGAGGTAATTCAAGAGTTCTCCCGGGTTCTCCCCCGATTCGAGCTTGTGTAATGTACGTAGCGGGTACGTAGGTGCTCGTACAAGTAAAAACATTTTTTCATCACATGGACATTTTTCAGTGTTGACAAAATGTCACGAGTTTACCAGATTTTCCGAGTACCTACCGTTACTCATATGAGCCGCTATGTGACATCCACGAGCTCCTACGTACCCGCTACGTACATTACACGAGCTCAAATCGGGGTAGAACTCGGGAGAACTCTTGAATTACTTTGTATAGTGGGACAGGCCCTTTAGCACCTGAGCATGTTTATCAAGATCTTTATGATTCTTACAGGAAATAGCATTGCAGCTGCTGGATTGGATCAGTTTTTGTGGGTCCTTCATATATTTCAGCTTTCTTCCTGTTAGTCATTGAATAATGAGCGGTGGTGCATCAATGGAATTGCTGCCTCACAGCGCCAGAGACCAGGGTTCAATCCTGACTGCGGGTGCTGTTTGTACGGAGTTTGTACATTCTCCCTGTGACTGCTTTTGTTTTCTCCAGGTGCTCCAGTTTCCACCCACACTCCAAAGATGTCCCGGTTTGCAGGTTAATTATCTTCGGTAAAGATTTTAAATTGTCCCTAGTGTGTAGGATAGTGCTAGTGTACGGGGATCGCTGGTCGGGGCGGACTCTGTGTGGCGAAGGGCCTGTTTCCGTGTTGTATCTGTAAACTAAACTGGTTACATTCACTGCACTCTCAACATGATGTGACTGAGCTTCGCAACAAACCTTTATCCTGCTTCTTCGTCTCCAACTTGATGACCTCTAACCAGCGAAATCTAAGGCAGCTCGCTCCCTTGCTCTCACTCATTCTCGCTCTCTCTGTCTGTCCTCACCTGGCCCTGCTCCTCGGGTTTCCAGCTCTCTCGTGCCCTTTCTCTCGCTTTCTCTGTCCCCACTTAGCCCTGCTACAATTGAACTCCGATCCAGTTTTCCCTATAGTTGTAACATTTTCATTGCAACCCTTATTTTGTATTTATTGATTTTGCTTTTCAGACCTCAGCCATTTCTTGTTTTATGCTTTCGTGATTTACACTTCCTTTTACTTAATTCTCAATGGTTCATATATTTATAATAGATTGTTCCTGGTTTCAACTACTTTCAATATTTAATTCTTCAATTTTATTTTACCCCTACAGCTTTTCTCTGTTTATGTGATTCTTTCCAGCTGATGTATATCCATATCTCTTGAATTCAATACTGACTGCGCAGATAATTCATAATATATTCATTTTTTTCCTTTCCACATACAGATATTTGTGTCTAATTCTTGCATGGGCCCAGCAACTTAGATTGATTTATTTTTTAATTCTTGCAAGCCTGCCTGCTGATACCTATATTTATCATTATCTCCGGAGTGAATGATTCAGATGTTTCCATCTCCAAAGGGATTTTATTTATTTCAAAGTACTCATTCATGCCTGGCAAATGAGCAGGATTCTCAAATCTTGGTGCTGTATTAACATTATCTAGAAATCTGACCACGAATCTCCAGAAGCAAAACCTCAGCGAGTCTTCAAGCAGGAAATCTATACTCTTTTTCATGGTGTGATGTTTCAAGTTATTGAACATTGATATTAAACAGCATATCGGAAATGTTCTTGAATTGTTTGGCACTGAATGCCAAAGCAAACTTCATTTCTAACCCTAGAAATGAAGCACAATGTCTAGGGTTAGATTTTGTATCTGTTGGTCGTGACTATTTTTATACTTATCTGTAAAACTAACTTTACAGAAATAACTCTTTTTTACATTTATTTTTGTGGATTTGGGTGTTATTGTGCAAGGCCTGGGTTTATTATCCATTTCCTGTTTGGTTATTGTGGGTGAGAATTAAAAACAAAACTGCAGATGCTCATAACGTGAAATGAAAATGGGAAATGCTGGAACATTGAGCAGGCCAGGCAGCCAATGTGAAGAGAGAAACGGATCTAATATTTTGGGTCAAGAACTATTCATCAGTTGCCAGACCTAAAATGTTGCCTCTGTTTCTCTCTCCATAAATTCCTTCTGACCTGTTGTCTGTTTCTTGCTTTTTATTGTTTTTATTGATCACGCAGAAGACACATTGGAGTCCCATTTTGATGCAACTAAGGAAAGATGGCATATTCCTGTCCAAGGAGTGAACCATTGGGTCTATATAACAATCCAAAAGGGTCTATATAACAATCCAATTGATATGTGGTCACCATTAGTTAAGTGTTTTACTTTCAATCAAATGTTAGATCTAAATTGCAATTCCACAGCTGATGCGCTTGAATTTGAACTTGGGTCTCTGGCCTATTAGTCTAGCCCTGCGATTACCAAACGATTGGTTGCTATGCCACCTTTGTGCCTCTGTGCATACTTATTTGTGCCCTACCATTGCCCACACGCTTAATTCTGGGGCGTACATTTTATTTAAGAGGTGTGGGGGCCATAAAGAGAAGGGAGAGATTACTGAAAGCTTAGTAACTCCGCCCAAAATGACTCTTGCGTACGCATAATCAAAAGGAATGAAGCCTAATATGGTGTGAAAATGGTCGTCACTTACCAAAGAGCGAAGCTGATGTGAACAGTAGTTTGGGGAACCTTTCTGAAGGTTTCTAAGGCATGATTAATGTTTAGAAGTCAGGTTGCACAGCACTATTATTATTAGGCGGTTATTCAAAATCTAGTGCATAAATATGAAGTTTGATATATAAGCATTTGAGCTCAGCATATGATCATCACTCAAAAAGTGCTTGAACTAGTTTGTCACATATTTGGGCTCATTCATTATCCTGTTTATGATTAATTGAGTACAATATTTTAACTTGCATACAAATGATTACAAGGGCATTCTTCCTTCCAACACATGCTCAGACAGTCAAGTGTGAATTTACTGTACAGCCCTTTCTCTTTTATCAGGGAAGAAAGCATATTGTAGATTTAATATTTGTAGCCGCCAGGTCTCTGCTCTCCACTCTCCGGCCACTCCTCATCCGCCGGCACAGCCAGCCGCCTTAGCACGTGCACTGCCACGGCAACTGGATTGCACCGGGCAATTTCTCCCTCCCTTTGCATTGTGGGAGATCTGGCCACCATTGCTGTCCAGTCGCCGCATCACTGCGACTGCTGAAAACCAACGCAGATTCACTCCCTGGAGCTGGAGTAACTCCCTGGAGTAACTCTTGCTTCTTGGTTTCCTGGTCCTCCAAAAATATTCCAAATGGAATTTAAACTGGAGGTGTTGGAGGGTCCACCACCAAACTCCAAACTCTGAACAATAACAGCCTATTGCATTTTATCTGTTTATTTAATGTGTATATATATATGGTCTATGGTATATAAACACACTGAACTTTTATCTCCTGTTCTGTAGCATGTTTACATGTTCTGTTGTGCTGCAGAAAGCAAGAATGTCATTGTCCTATCTGGGACACATGACAATAAAACTCTCTTGACTCTTGACTTGGACCAGCAAAGAGGGGTTCTTGGGGAAAAAGAGCTACCTTAAATTCAGTTGCGTCTGGTGGGGTAACTATGATAGGGTGAAGACTAATCCATGCTTTAATTGTGCAGGGGAGCTCCATGGAGCAGCCAGCATCTCTGGATAGAAGAAATTGGATGATGTTTCGGGTAGAAACCCTTCTTTGGACTCCCTCTGGTTTTAGTGTTTTTAGTTTAATTTAAAGATACAGCATGGAAACAGGCCCTTCGGCCCACCGAGTCCACACTGACCACCGATCACCCGTACTCTAGTTCTATCCCACACATCAGCGACGTAAGTCAAGAGTGTTTTATTCTCTCACGACCCAGTTGAACAATGGAACCCTTACTTGCAGCAGCACAACAGAATATGTAAACATAGTACTCTGTAAACAATGTCATAAACGAGAAAACAAAACGGCATATATTTATATATGAATATATAAATATATATATGTGTGTGTATAATATATATATACATGCACACACACTTTCCCTCCTGGGATTAATAAAGTTCTATCGTATAGTATCGTGTGTGTAGGGAGGAACTGCAGATGCTGGTTTAAACTGAAGATAGACACAAAAAGCTGGAGTAACTCAACAGGTCAGACAGAATCTCTGGACAAAAGGACAATATTACGTTTTGGGTTCATGCACACCTTTGGAATGTGGAAGGAAACAAGAGCACCCAGAGAAAACCCATGAGATCAAAGGGAAAAGGAGCAAACTCCATACAGACAGCACCCATATTCAGGATCAATTCTGGGTCTCTGGCACCTTTAGGCAGCAACTATATGGCCAATGTACTGCCCCATAGTCTTGAACTTAATTAAAACATACAGTAGCTATAAAAGGGGACATTGTGTCACTTAGAGATTTAAGACTGCAAATGGATAGTTTCTTTTTTTTAGTAACCAAAGTTATGACCGTACAATTTTTTGTTTGTTGGACAACAAAATATAGTGGCACAGCTGGTGGACTTGCTGCCTCACACGCCAGAGATCTGTGTTTGATCCTGTTCTCGGGCACTGTCTGTGTAGAATTTGCACATTCTGCCTGCAAGCGTGTGGAGGCAAGCTCTGTGGAGCAAAGGAATAGGCGACGTTTCGGGTCGAGACCCTTCTTCAGACTGATGTCCGAGGGTGGGGGCGGGAAAAAGAAAGGAAGAGGCAGAAACAGTAGGCTGTGGGAGAGCTAGGAGTGGGAGGGGAAGGAGGGAGAAAGCAAGGACTACCTGAAATTGGAGAAACCAATGTTCATACCGTTGGGGTGTAAACTACCCAAGCGAAATATGAGGTGCTGTTCCTCCAATTTGCGGTGGGCCTCATCTGCCATGGAGAAGGCCCAGGACAGAAAGGTCGGATTCGGAATGGGAGTGCGAGTTGAAGTGTTGAGCCACGGGAGATCAGGTTGGTTATTGCAAACTGAGTGGAGGTGTTGTGCAAAGCGATCGCCAAGCCTGCGCTTGGTCTCACCGAGGTTGATCATACGCTGAATAATCCAACCACATTTTTGTTTGGAAGTGGAAAAAAATAATATAAATTGTATTATTTGCAATGTGTAAAAAGAGTTGAGATACTGTATTATCATTTTGCTGCATGTCATTGTGGTATATATCAAGTCTTGATTGATGAATATGTTTGACTTGTGACTTTATTTGAAGCAGAAATAACATGTGAATGCTTCATTGAGCATAATTCCGACTGGTAACTACGCACTTCGTCCGAGCACATTATCGCACGTGTCACGCAAGCCGTTTTAAATGACCACCTAAACAGTAATTTGGCAACCTAAAAAGCTGCCAAGGTTTTCTGGCTGGAAACAGAGAAAATAAGTTAAGTGAGAGCCCTGTGTATACAACACCCACCGTCCTACTTTCATTTGTCATCTCAGAAAAATCAAATCAAGTTAGTGAGACACAACCTGTCGCATACAAAGCTGTACTCGCTATCCCTAATGAGTTCCTTCCAAATGGGAGTAAATCCTAACTCAAAGAATTCTCTCCAATAGTTTCCCTCTCGCTGGCCTATAGTTCCATGGATTCTCTCTACTTCCTTTCGCAAACAACAGAACAACATTGGCCACTCTTTGGTCATCCAGGACATCTGCTGCATCCAGTGAACCTCAGGGATGGAATGTAGATGGATGGGATGGGAGGGATAGAGAAGAAATAGCTGCATGTCCAGGTATGGGCAAGGAAACGGAAGGGATGGTAGTTACCTACAATGTAATGATCACACCGGTGGTTGGAAGCTACCCGAGTGCAATATAAGGTGCTGTTCCTCGAATTTGCGTGTGGCCTCACTTCAGATATGGAGGAGAACGGCTAGGTCAATATGGGAATGGGAGAGGAGTTGAATGGTTAGCAACTGACAGTTCCAGTAGACCTTGGTTTACTGAGCGGTAGTCTTCGGCAAGTCTATGCTTGGTCTTGTCCAAAAGGCCATGTCGGAAACACAGGATACAGTGTATGAGGTTGGATGAGGTGCACGTGAACCTCTGACTTACCTGGAAGGACTGCTGGGGTCGCTGGATGGAGGTGAGACAGGAGGTATAGGGACAGGTGTTACATATGGTTACAGGGAAAGTATCTGGGGAGGGGTGGTTGGGTGGGAAGGATTGAGTGAGCCAAGGAGTTGCGGAAAGAGGGGTATCGGAAGAAGGCGGAAAGGGGTGGAGATGGGAAGATGTGATTACTGATGGGATCATGTTGGAGGTGACGGAAATGTGGGAAAATGATGTGGTGAGCGCAGTGGTTGATGGTGTGAAAGGTGATGACCAGGAGAACTCTGTCCTTGCTCCACCTAGTGGGAGTGAAAGCAAAACTATAGGACACAGAGGAGAGAGGCAGGTGAGGATCTATCTATGACAGCTATGATTCATTTACTGATGTCCTAGAATGGAAAGCCTTGGAAATGCAGCAGATTCGGAGAAATTGATAGCTGGGGATAGCGCCTTTAAGATGTAAGGTGGATGGAAATGTAGTGAGAATTTAACCGTTAGTGTGGATGATCATTCCACCTTAGTGTGAATAACTGTGGGAGTCGGTAGATTTGTAGTAGTAGAAGTCAGTCAATGGCCTATCCCTGAGTAAATCCTATTTATTCAATCTTGGGGCGTGACTAGTTCTGCGGGTCGAACTGACATATTTTTCCTTATTTTAAAACCAGTGGCAGTGGTGGCAAGAATATCTTGTATTGAACATAATTAGAGTTTACAGTTTTCTAAGGTCATGAAAGAGTTGCCCTGGTTTCAAGCAAAACGTTCCCATCCGCCAACAAATGAGGCTTAGGTTTAAATTCTGAAGTTGAATCTGCTCCTCCTGCAGTGCCCCTTCTCTTCACTTCATGCCTTACTGAGATTATATTACAGTCGCTGTCGGATTAATTCTGCACATAGCCCGGAGTTGTCCTGGCCCAGAGAGTTAGATGCTCTGATTATTGCTGCAACATTTCTATAATTATGCAAATATTTCCACCTCAGCCAGAGAATGGATTCTGCATCTCATTTCTTTAAATGGGATTATTTTAAAATGTGCTGCAGAAAAGAAAATTTATATACCTGCAAAATTTTAAATGAAAATTATCAGGGAGAAGGAGGCATTTCAGACACAAATGCCGTTTTGTGAACACGAGATGAATATGTGTATCGACAGCAGGTCAGTTGTGAACTTCTGCACATCGCAGGTTGTTGGTCGTGCTGGTTAATGCCGTTTGTCGGTATTCATTTGTTATTGTCACATTTACCAAGATAGAGTGAAAAACCTTGTGTGTCGTCAACTCTGCTTGGCGATATTGCCTCGGATGACTCCCCCCCCCACCCTGACACACTCAATGTCACGGACTGTACATGTCCATCCTAATTCAAGCAGAGTTCTCTTCAGGCACAGCAGGGTGGGAGAGGTATCCCTTGTGCTGCTCTTATTGAAGGCTGTATGCTTATTTTGTGTACGTGAAGCTTTGGAAAATGAATACACTGGGCACAACTGGGCTGTTGGCCAAACATCACCTTTGTCCTGTAACATTTTTTTTTAAGTATTGTCAAAAGTGTTCAAAGATTTTTATGAAATGTTGTGCCTGCAAGGATGTATTCTCATTGTCCTGACCTACTTCATTTTACTTGCACTATCCCCATAGCTGCGACACTACATTCTGCACTCTGTTTCCTTTCTCTTTGCTATGATTGTTCTACTTGAGTCTGGCAAGTTTGTGCCTGTGTATGCTATGATTTGCCTGGGTAACACACAAAATGAAAATTTTCACAGTATCTTGGTACACATGACAATAATATTACCAATATCAGTAGTATCCTGCAACCGTTCTTTCATTCCCAAAGGATCTCTTCTGTCTTCCAACCATAAGTTGGCTCACGAGCAGAGCTGAGAAATGTACCCTTGTGGCGAGAGGTGAGAGAGGCTGCATGCTTGTTTTGTGTGTATGAAGATAGACTAGGATCCAATGTCCATCTGTATCCATCCAGGAGAAAGCAGCCCATTTGATTGGCACCCCATCAACCAACCTAATGATAATAGTCATTATTTATAATATTAATTTCCTCCATTACCAGCTTGCAGTGGCTGCAAGATGTACCATCTACAAAAAGCACTGCATTATTCATCTATGCTACTCCAGCAATACATCCCAAGTCAACAACCTCTACCACTGAGAAGGGCATCAACAGCAGATGCCAGGGGACACCGCCCCTGTGTGCAGGGTTCCGATACGAGAATGTGACCCAAAACACCAACAATAATTTTCTCCCTCACGGATGGCAATCGACCTGTTGGGTTCCTCCAGCAGAGTGCTTTGTTAACCCCTGCAAGTTTCTCCAAGTCACACACCACCCTGACCTGGAGGCAAATCACTATTTCTTCATGCCCATTGGATCAAAGTCTTCAAATTCCCACTCAGCTCCCTGTCGAAGCTTCTTCACAAGGACCATTGAAGCAGTCAAGGAAGCGATTTACCAGCCTCCTCGAGTTCAATTGTATTGCCATCTTTAAGTATGTACCTGGTCCTTGAAGGGGAGATAATTCTGTCACTGCACTGTAGAAAGCAATTAATTATGCGAAGGTGCCTCGCCAGTCCCATGATGATGTTGTGTGGTATTGTCGAGCACCATATAGAACTGTAAGATTAAATGAGAACTTACCAGTTCGAAGTTTGATCTGTATTTTATGAGGAGTTACGATGAGGGATTACGTGAAGACCCCGTCCAGCACGCATGCGCGACATTTCTTCAAAGCAGCGGTGTGGATTCACAGAAAAACACAACAATTGAAATAAATATAGTAAAGAAAAAATAAGAACTTAATTACCAGTTGATCTGTATAATAGAGGGTGGGAGCGGAGGGCACGTAATCCCTCATCGTAACTCCTCATAAAATACAGATCAAACTTCGAACTGGTAAGTTCTCATTTAATCTTACTATTTTACTTCGGAGTCACGTGAGTGACTACGTGAAGACTTCAAAGCTCTGTGAATCCGAACCGTGTACCAGCTCATGCTTCACTCACTGCCCGAAGACCTTAGAGGGAGGAAGCATGTTATACAATCAACAATAACCTGTTTGTGAACAAAAAAGGTTTATTAATAACAACAAAAAACAGAGAGCTCCCCGGGCTTAAATTAAATATTATCTGCAGACTCTAAAATTCTGTCTGCAAATGTAGCAGGCTCCGCCAGCGGCTTACTATAAAACCTTTGGAAAGTTCTTTCCGAGGACCATCCTGCTCTGGCCAGAATATGGTCCATAGGCACATCCATTTGCCTAGCCGCCGACGTAGATGCAGCCCTGGTGGAATGAGATTTGTACACATTAGTATCGATTCCCGCGGACTTAAGCACCTGCTTGAGCCACCTTGAAATGGTTTGGCTCGTCACCTGACCATGAGGCTTCTTGTGGCTTATCCATAAGGCTTTTTCTCTCCCTCTTAAGTTATATGTTGTGTCTATGTAGTTGGCGAGATGGGTCTTGGCACACAACCGTGGGTCAGGTGAATATGCCCGGAACTCCATAACTGGAGGCGTGGTACCTGGTCTAGATTGTTTGACCAGCCCCTGAATGTGAAATGTGATACAGTCCAATGACTCTGTCATGCTGTCCAGCCTCAGAAGGTGGAGGGACTGTACCCTTTGAGCTGACACTAGAGCCATGAGCATGACTGATTTCAGTGTAAGTTGTTCCAGAGTAAGTGACCTGGGTGGTGGCCATCCCCTAAGGTACGTCAGTACTATGCTGACATCCCAGATCTGAGTGTACCTAGGCCTAGGGGGATTGGTGTTAAAAATGCCCCTCATGATTTTGACCACTAGTGGATGGGACCCCAAAGTCAGTTGTCCTGCTGCTGGAACCAAATAAGCTGACAACGCACTCCTGGCTGTATTAATGGCGCTGTAGCTGAGTCCTTCCCGATGTAATCCAAGCAGAAACTCCACAACACTGGTGGCTGTAGCTGTGGTGTAGGTAGTTCCTGTTTTGGAGCAATACCGTTCCCATTTTCTTATATTGGTCAGGTATTGTCTCCTGGTGGACTCCCGGTGAGATGCGGTCATCATGTTGATGGCGTCCTCAGACAGTCCCAGGCCCAGTAGAGGTCTTTTTAGAATCTGCAAGCCAGGAGATTGACTCTGTCATGGCACGGGTGACTAATGCCTGACACTGGGTGGATTAATAACTGTCGACTGCTGGGGAATTCCAACGGTGTTTCAACAGCCATGTCGAAAGCCACTGGGAACCATGGCTGTGTAGGCCAGTCAGGTATTATCAAGATTCCTGAAGCGGAATCCAATTGAATCTTGCGTAATACCCGACTGATGAGGCAGAAGGGAGGAAAAAGCATAAAAAGAACATTTTCCCCCAATGCAGCGAGAATGCATCAACTGCTGCTGCCTCAGGGTCTGGTTCCCAAGCGACATACGTTGGTACCTGGTGATTCAGCCTGGATGCAAATAGATCGATATCTGGTGTGCCATATTGCTTTGTAATTTCAGCAAACACTTTGGGATTTAACATCCATTCGATGTTATCATTAAATCTGCGTGACCTGGTGTCTGCCACTGTATTTTGCTTACCTGGAAGGTAAGTTGCTGATAACCAAATATGCCTTTCAACACACCATTGCCAGATTAGGTTGGCCAAATTGTCACACGATATCGACTTTACACCACCCATGTGATTGATATAAGCCACCACCGTGGTATTATCTAGTTGCAACCGGACATGTGCATGATGCGTATTACATGAATATGCTTTTAACCCATAAAACGCACCCAACATTTCTAAATAGTTGATACCCCGTGTCTGTAGGCAAGATGATTCAAATTTACTCCATCTGCCCCCTGTGCTGGATTGCATGTTAGTTGCTCCCCAGCCCAAAGCACTGGCATCCGTTTGAATGGTTAATACTGGGTTGGTGATCATTATGGGACTGGAGCTGAGTCTTACATTCCTCGCCCACCATTGTAACTCTGAAATGGATTCAGCAGTTAAACTCATAGCTCGGTCAAAGTGACCTGAGTTTTGCTTTAGTGCATGCACTTTAGCTCTTTGCAAATTTTGATAGTGCAAAGGCCCAAATTGTACAGCTGGGAAAGCTGCTACCATTTTGCCAATAACTCTAGCTACTTCCCGTATGGTTGGCTGATGTTTATTCATGAGTTTGTTGCATGATAGCGCCAATTCTGATGCTTTCCCCTTCGGCAGAGTTACAATCATGCGAACAGTATCTATCGTAAAACCAAGATAGTCCATGGCAGTGGACGGTGTAAGATTGGATTTTTCTGGATGTATGACAAACCCCAAAGTTTCAAACAAACGTTTGGTGGCTGCGACTGCCAAAATAGCTGTCTCCAAGGTTTTCCCTACTATTAAAATGTCGTCTAAATACGCCATGACTATATGCTTTTGTTTCCTCAATAATGCCAAGGCAGGTTTTAAGATTTTAGTGAACAACCTTGGAGCAGAGGTTAGCCCATTTGGTAAGGCTTTATATTGCCATAGCTGTTTCATCCAGATAAATTTTAAATATTTTCGATGGTCCTTGTGTATGGGTACTGAGTAGTAGGCATCTTTTAAATCAATGCTTGCTAGAAAGTACCCCCTAGAAACCAATAGTGTGGCTGTTTCAAAAGTATCCATCTTGAAATGTATATACCTGACAGACTTGTTCAAAGTAGTTAAGTCAATGATGATGCGTCGTCCACCATCTTTTTTGATTTTAGTGAAAATATTAGACACAAATTCCAAAGGTTCATGTTTTGTTCTTTCAATGACACCTTTAGCTTGTAACCTCATCAGTTCAGCTTGACCCTCTTGTTTTCCCTTGACTGAGAGGGTGAATACCCTTTTGGGTATATGCTGAACTGGTGGAAAATCTTTATGGACAAAGTCAATTTTGTAGCCATGAACGCTGCTGAGTATATACTTGTCATTAGTGATGGATTCCCATGCATCCAAAAACAAGTGCAATCTCCCCCCTGTTAGCACAGAGCCCCTACTGCACATATGCTGAGAGGAACCAGACCCACCTACCTCCATGGTTATTGGTGCTTCTTCTGCCTCTTCGCTGGGTGATGAGGCGTCTGCTGGGCTGTAGAGGGTTGATGTTGATCTCGATGTTGTTGGGGGTGGGCGCATTTTCCATGGGGTCCGCTCTGGGCCCTGGCCTAAAAAAGGCTTACGGGGAATGGTTGCGGACCCCGAGCTTTCACCAGTCCCATAGTGTGGTCGACGACTGGTGGACGCCATGGGGTACTGCCGCCTGGGTTTGTTGGGTCTGCTCGGTCCCAAACCTGCCCTCACGAGACCAAAGGTCTTGGATTCTTCTTCCAGGTCTTTCACCTTTTTTGGAAGGTCTTTCCCAAAGAGCAGAATAGGAGGTTCTGACCCCGGTGTTTTGCAGAGTCCCGCAAATTTAGGGTTGAGGGCAGGCTTGATAATCTCCTTTCGCAAATTATTTATCTCATATTGAGTGGTGCACAGCAGAGCTAATGTGTCTTGCTGATTTGTGGAGATATCCGCACCATCAATGGACCGAGCATAAGATGTTATTCCTGCAGTCAGGAATTTAAGGATCTTCTGGAGCTTCAACTCCAGGTTTCTGATGTTCTGCCCCAAATGTCCCCAAATTTGGCTATTGACAGCAGGTACATTCAAAGATGTACAATTTCCTGGGGCTGTATATAGTTGAAGAGCCTCATTGACCACTTGTTCTTGTAGGGGTTTAGAGGACAGGTGGTTAATGCTGGCTGCAAGTTTCGGCTCTAATGGCCGACCCGCTTGTGGAATGGCCACGTAGCGGTTGACCACACCCAGCAGCTCTTCCTGTTCCTGTACACCCTGCGTACTCCCGAAATCTTCAGCCAGTGACCCCTCTTCTTGACCAGCCCAGACCTGGTCGCCAATGCTGCCTTCAAAAGAAGGTGAAGCAATGGCCAGTGCCGTAAAAGGCACTGCGGGAGTGCCTGAACTCCCTTGGCGAGGCTGCTGCTGCTCTCTCAGCAGATCTCGCTGGAGCAATTGCTCCATAAGCCGTTCCATGCGGCTTAGGCGGCTGCCTGTGCTCTCGAGCGGTAAGGCATCTTCATCCGAAACGTCGGACACTACCGCCCGGTTCCGGCTGCAGGTACCTCCAGCCCGCTGCTCAGGCAGCACTAGCGGTGCTGGGCTCGGCTCGGTAGTTATAACCGCCGCCTCTTGCCCCCCCTCCAAAGAGCATTCCTCAACGAAGGACGAACGGGGGCGAGCTGCAGACTTCTTTCCTCGGGCCTTGCTCATTCTTCCTGGAACACAAGACCACAGAGAGAAAGACACACACGGCCACGGTAAAACTTACCTGTCGGCCCGACTTTTCAATTTGTAGCGGGAGCGCCTTGAACTCCCGTTCGTCGCGGTGCACTGCATGAACGCTAATGTCGCGCATGCGTGCTGGACGGGGTCTTCACGTAGTCACTCACGTGACTCCGAAGTAAAACTTTAATCTTAAGCCATGGGTCTTTCACAGGGAAGATCTTGACAATGGAAAAGACTCTCTGATAAACATGGATTCAGTTTCAATTCGAGCTGTCTGTAAAAAATATTATTTTTTTTAAAAAAATTTATTTTCCGGGATTTCTGTCCAGCAATTATTGTCTGTCACCATATTCACAGTCATGGAGATCTACAGCACAGAAACGGTTCCTTTGGCCCACCACATCCATGCTGATCTTTTTGCCATGTTCACTAATCCCAATTCCTTGCATGAGATTGTATCCTTCTATGTCAGTCCTTTGCTAGTGCGCGTCCAAATGTCTCTTCAATGTAGTAATTGTATCTCATTTCTACCACCTTCCCTGGTGGCGAGTCCCAGATATAAACCACTTTTTCTGCGTATTTAAAAATAAAACCCTTCTTATATCATTCCTCGCATCTTTAACTGATGCCCACTTGTTTTTGATAACTCTACCATGAGTAGAAAGATTTTGACTACATCTGCCCAGTTTATAACTCATCATTTTACGTATCTCCATCAGAGCACTCTTCAGCCTCTTTCTTCCAGAGAAAAGTCATTATCCAATCTTTCCCCGTATCTAGGTCTTCCAATCCAGGCAACATCTTGGTAAATATCCTCTGCACTTTCTCCAGTGCAGAGGATCCTTCCTACAGTGCAGTGACCAGAACAGTGCACATTCGTTGCCCTTGAACTCAAGAGTCAAAGATGGGCGTGAACATCAGATTTCTGTCTGATGTTCAGAACCACCCAGTGGTTTTTAGTGGTCATCAATTCTATTGCATTTTTTTTTTTTAAAAGACAATTATAGATTATTGGTTGAACTGCTGCAGGACCTCAAATCAAATCTCTGGATGCAGGGTCTTGACCTAAATCACAAACCATTCCTTTGCCTCCACATATAAATTACTCCGGCAGTTTGTATTTGGCCCCAGATTACATCATCTGCAGTCTCGTGCCTTTGGATTTCTGCTTTGGCGACGTGGCTTCTGCAACATCATGGTATCATTGGGCTTGAGCAGCACAGTTACGTTTATTCACCAATTTATTTGGACAAATCCATGCTCCGTACGCAGCTCAAATTCCCGTGCTCAGTTGGGTGTATGGCTATGAGAGTGTTCTATTGTATGTTAAGGGCATGCGTTTTGTGCTTAGGTGGGTTTCTAATGCCCTGTGCTTAGACTGCATGCCATTCTGCACTCGCAATCTGTCCCCATCTGGTCTTAGGATGTATGAGTTTATCTGTGCTTAGTAGGGTGTGCAGCATTTGGGGTAATAAAGTGTGCTGGTTTGTATATCTTTCTGTGATCTGGAGGTTTTGCGCCAGTCCATGTTCTGAACTATTTTTAGCAATCCATACTCAGCAGGGTTTGTGAAAATCTGTGCTTTCTACGGGTTGTTTTAAGTGCGTTATCACTGGGGATAAGGGTAATGCCTATTTTTGATTGGTAGGGTTTATGCCAGCTTTTTGGTTATTGTGCATGCAAGTCTAACGCTACAGCCAAGAAAGCAAACTAATGCCTCTGCTTAGTCAGAAGACTAAGGAGATTTGGCATGACTCCAAAACTCTTACCATCTTGTACAGATGAACCATTGAAAGCATCCTATTGGGATACATCACAACTTGATATGACAGTTGCTCTGCCCAAGACCACAAGAAATTGCAGAGTTGTGAATGCAGCTGTGCCCTTCACACAAACCAGCCTCCTTCCACCCCTCCTATTTCCATCAACTGTACCTCTTGCTGCCTCGGGAAAGCACCTAACATAATTGGCCACTGGCACCATAGTCATTTTCTCTTCTGTCGAGCAATAGATACGGAAACTTGAAAGTACATACCACTAGGTTCAGGAAAAGCTTCTTCCCACAGTTGTTAGACTCGTGAACAGAAAGGATGACTTTGCAACCTTCCAGTCTACCTTGATGCAACCCTTGCATTTTTTTGTTGTAATTTTCACTTTCTCTGTAGCTGTCACAATATATTATGTTTATTTTCTCGTTTGAACTTCCTGAAGTTTTCAGGTATGGTCTGATGTGCGTGGAGGACACGCAAAAGATAATCTCGATACAGTGCGATAGAATACGATGGAACTTTATTTACCCCAGGAGGCAAATTGGTCTGTCAGCGTTCACAAAACAGAACAAGATACATGAAATTAAAGTGATGAGTAGAAAGTACAGGATTGGGGGATGCACAAGGATTGGGGAAGGGGAAGTGGGAGTCAATCTACCCCACGACAGAAGAGGGAGGGGTTGTACAGTTTGATAGCGCAGAGAAAAAGGATGTCCTGTGGCATTCTGTGCTGCATCCTGGAGGAGCTTGGCACACCTGACAATCATAACCAACACCAAATCTGTATCCAGTGTACTATCCAGTGCCAGTCTTTGTGCAATGAATTTCAGGCTGGATTTTGACCGGTATGTTGCATGCTGATCTGCGATTAATAGGGTCCGTCCTCCCCCCCGATGTTGGGGAGTCCAGAACCAGGGGTCACAGTATAAAAATAAGATTGTAGGCCATTTAGGACTGAGATGAGGAAATATTTCTTCACCCAGAGAATTGTGAATCTGTGGAATTTTCTGCTACAGAAGAGAGTGGAGGCCAATTCACTGGATGTTTTCAAGAGAGAGTAAAGGGCCTGTCCCACTTGGCGATTTTTTTTTTTTCGGTGACTGCCGGCGTCATATCAGTGTCGCCAAAAGATTTTGAACATTTCAAAATCCAGCGGCGACAAAAAAAATGTTGCAACACTTGAAAAAGCACCGCGAGTCAATACGTCATCGCGCTGCGAATTTTTCGGTGACCTGATAGTCAATGATGCCGGCAGTCGCCGAAAAAAATCGGCAAGTGGGACAGGCCCTTTAGATTTAGCTCTTAGGGCTAAAGGGATATGGGGGGAAAAGCAGGAACAGGGGACTAATGTTAGATGATCAGCCATGATCATATTGAATGGCGGTGCTGCCTCGAAGGGCGGAATGGCCTACTCCTGCACCTATTTTTCTACGTTTCTATATACTAGTCTGTACACACTGGGGTGTGTGCCAGGTTGTGTCTCATGGTTTGTGTCAGCTTGAGTACAGGAAGGTTTGCACCAGTCAGTGCCCAGTAGGGAGTGCGACAGCTCAGTGCGTCGAATGTCAGTATGTGCTGAATTGTGTCACTCTCTCCGAAGAAATATTTACTTTGCTGAGATTTGCCTTTGCCATTCTGGGTTTAGCAGTGTTTGTGTTGGTCTGTGCTGAAAATATGCCCCAGCCTGTCGGAGGGTGAATGCCAGGCTCCGTAGAGAGTAGCCATGTCAGTGCTCAGTAGGTCATATGCCAGGCTGTATGTATCAATGTGCCAATAACTGCTGCTGTGCTTGTTACTGTAGATGAATCTCTGAACCAGGAAGAACTGTGCAGCTAAACAAACAGGGAGGGGAGTTCAGCTGTCCTCACCTGGGTATTTCCCAGTAGGTATCTGCAGGTACTATGGCAGCCAAGGTACAACCTGACCCCACATCCCAACAGTGAGTGATCTCTCTGCACTGCCCAGCTGACCAACGCCTTACAGTGCTTCATAAACAGTGTTTCACCATGGCAACCGTGTCCTTGCCTTGCCAAAGTTATCCCATTTGTCTAATCTGCCCCCCCTCCATCCTCTCTGTGACTACAAACAAACTTATTTTCTCTCCTTTCCAGTTCTGATGAAGTGTCATAGAATGATCCAGTGTGGAACCAGGCACGTCAGCCCAACTTGCCCACACCGCCCAACATGTCCCAGCTTCACTCGTTTGACCTGCCAGCATTTCGTCCATATCCCTCCAAATCTGTCCTATCCATGTACCTGTCTAACTGCTTCTTAAATGTTGGGATAGTCCCCGCCTCAACTACCTCCTCTGACAGGTTGTTCCATACATCCACCACCCTTTTTTGTGAAAAAGTGACCCCTCTGATTCCTATTAAATCTTTCCCCCTTCATCTTAAACCTATGTCCTCTGGTCCTCGATTCACCTACTCTGGGCAAGAGTCTCTGTGCAACTGGTGTCATAGAGTCATACAGCATGGAAGCAGGCCATTCGGCCCACTATGACCGCAATGACCAACGGGCACTCATCTGTATTAATCCCATTTTCCAGCACTTGGCCGAGAGCCTTCTGTCCCTAGGCAACAAGACAAGAGAGAGTGTCAAGAGTGTTTTATTGTCATTTGTCCCGAAACGGAATAATGAAAATCTTACTTGCGTGCACAATATGTACTCTGTAAACACCATAATATAAAGTGTATTAAAAAAATCAAACAAACAAACAAAGACATAAAAACAATGCCCTTAAAGTCTGTGTTCAGAGCTTTGTTGGTTGTTGTAGTGTTATTAGTCTGATGGTTGTTGGAAGAAGCTGCTCCTGAACCTGGACGTTACAGTCAAAGTCATCTGGAAGTACAATCAAGACACTTAAACAATATCAGAGATTCTGCTTCCACTACTCTCTCTGGCAGAGCATGCCACTCTCTGGGTGATTAAGGTCCTCTTCTGATCCTCTGTAGATCTCTTGTCTCTTACCCTCTATCTATGTCCTCGGGTTTTAGCCACTGGCTCTCTGACCTAAACCATCAACTGTTTCTCTCCCCACAGATGCTGCCTGACCCAGGATGGTAAAGAATGTGTGTGGCATGCATGCCTTGGTCGGTTGTGGCATTGAGTATAAAAGTCGATAAATCATATTGCAGCGGTGTAAAACTTTGGTGAGGCCATATCGGGAATATTGTGTGCAGTTCTGGTTGTTGCATTCCAGGAAGGATGTGAAGACTTTGGAGGAGTGAAGAAGAGATTTACCAGGATGCTGGCTGCATTAGAGGATATTAGTTATAAGGAGAGATTGAACAAACTTGGATGGTTTTCTTTGGAGTGTTGGAGAAATGAGAAAGTTTATATGAGGCATGGGGGGTGGTAAGTATTTTTACACCGAGAGCGGCGGGTGCATAGAAACTTAGAAACATAGAAATTAAGTGCAGGAGTAGGCCATCCAATATGATCATGGCAGATCATCTAAAATCAGTACCCTGTTCCTGCTTTTACACCATATCCCCTGATTTCTTTAGCCCTAAGAGCTAGATGTAAAGGGCCTGTCCCACTGTACGAGGTAATTCAAGAGTTCTCCCGAGTTTTCGCCTGATTCGAACTCGGAGAATGTCCGTAGAAGTTCGTGGATGTCTCGTAGCGGCTCGTACAAGTAACGGTAGGGTACTCGGGAAATCCGGTAAACTCATGACGTTTTTTCAACACTGTGAAAAATGTCCACGAGTTTAAAAAAAAATACTCGTGATGAAAAAAATAGTTACTTGTTACTCGTACGAGCCGCTACGAGACATCCACAAACTCCTACGGACATTCTCCGAATCAGGGGAAAACCCCGGAGAACTCTTGAATTCCTCGTACAGTGGGACTGGTTATAACTGACCCGGAATTCTGCCGTGGGAGGTGGTAGAAGCAGGTTGACAAAAGTGCTGGGGAGACTCAGCAGGTGCGGCAGCATCTGTGGAGCGAAGTAAATAGGCAATGTTTCGGCCCGAAACGTTGCCTATTTCCTTCGTTCCATAGATGCTGCTGCACCCGCTGAGTTTCTCCAGCACTTTTGTCTACCTTTGATTTTCCAGCATCTGCAGTTCTTTCTTGAACAGGTGGTAGAAGCAGTTGCATTTAAGAGGTATTTAGAACGACACATGAATATGCAGGGATGGAAGGATATGGATTATGTCCAGGCAGACGGGATTAGTTTAATTTGGCATTATGTTCAGCACAGACACAGGGGACTGAGTATTAAGCCTTGTAGAGACTCGCTGGAAATTCCACCTGATACAATCTTTCAGTCATAAAGAAGTCATTACTGCAACAAATTATCTGCCATCTTCGCTATATTCCTCGTGTGTAGGTATATTTCATTAACAACAGATTCCCTTTCTTGCTTTTTATCAACCTCTCTTTGTTCTGCTGACCAAACACTAACCAATGTACTACCTTCAATTTCCAGTTTGGCCTTTCTCCCTTCCGAATCTGTGCACAGCTTCCCATCCCCCTCAGCCAGACTCATTTAAATCAGCCTCGGCAGCCGCAGAGATTAGCCAGTGAGCGGCGTGTTAGCCTGTGCTCAGCGGGCTGTGCTCACCAACGTGTCCTGGGACTGAGCGGCAGTTCTTGCTCAGAGTGCATCAGTGTTCTGTGTTCAGTGTATGCCAGTCTGTGCATGGTGTGAATCCCAAGCTGTGCCAAGTTGAGCATGTGCTCCTTGCAGTATAAGGCCCGTTCTCAATAGTATATGGGCCAGTTGTAGAGCCATACAGTATGGAAACTGGCCCTTTGGCCGACTTAAGTCCATGTTCATTATCAAGTAGCCAGAGTTGTAAAGGGCCTATCTTGTCCATGACCACCTTTTTCCCCCAATCATACTAATCTCCTTTGCCGCGTAAGGACGGTATCCTTCAAAGCCTTGCTTATTTAACTTTCTGTCCAAATGTCTGTTAAAATGCAGGGAATATGATTCTACTACCACTTCTGGCAGCATATTCCAGATATGAACTACACTGTTTCAAGATAAATTCCTCGGATTCCAGTTAAAACTCTCCCTCTCTCATCTTAAACCCTTTCCCTCTTTTTACACACCCCTATCATAACAAATAGATTGTCACCATCTACCCTGCCTAAGACACTCATAACCTTATATACGGCTATCAGTTCACCCCACAAATGATTTACTCCTGTGAAAACAAGCCCAGCCTACCGATCCTCTCCCTTTGACTAAAGTCCTGCAATCCAAGCAACGTCATCTGCATTTTCTCCAGCATAACCTCATCCCTCCTATAGTGTGGTGACCAGAACCACATATAATATTCGGTTAATAATAATAAAGTAAAATATTCCAACATAGTTAATAATCTGCAGATTAAAATAATTGGTCAGGAACAGGGGAGTATGAACCAGGAAACAAAATGTGATCGATAACAAGGAAGAGTTTACACTTAGAGAGAGAGCGAAGATAGACACAAAATGCTGGAGTAACTCAGCGGGACAGGCAGCATCTCTGGAGTGAAGGAATGGGTGACGTTTCAGGTCGAGATCCTTCTTCAGTCCCGAAACGTCACCCATTCCTTCTCTCCAGAGATGCTGCCTGTCCCACTGAGTTACTCCAGCTTTTTGTGTCTACCTTCAGTTTAAATCAGCATCTGCAATTCCTTCCTTCACAACATTTCAAGGGTGGCTACATCTACACTAATCCCACTTTATTCTCCCCACATTCCCATCAACTTCCCTCAGATTCTACTGCTCACCCATGCACCAGGAACAAAATCCTGTGGTTATTAACTTACAAACATGCGCTTCTTTGGAACGTGCGAGGAAACCAGAGCACTCGAAGGAAAGCCTCGCAGTCACAGGAATAGCATGCAAACTCTCTACAGATAGCACCCAAGGTCAGGATCGAACCCAGGTGTCTGGAATTGTGTGGCAGTAGCTTGACAAGCTGTGCCACTGTGCCAATAAGTGTATAGTCGCTAGGTTGCATGCTAGTCTGTGGTCAGCAGGGTATATGTCCATCCATACTAAATAGTTGCTGTGCTGAAAAGGTGTGTTTGCTGTCCATGATCACTCCTGTGCCGGCTTAATCTTGTGTTATGCGCCGGTCTCTGGTTAGGAATGTGTATGTTCCCCAAAACGTGGAAGTGGAGGGGGGGGGGGGTTATTGAATGAAGTGATGGTCTCCAAATCTGAGGATGGTCTTCAAATCTGAGGAAAGACATTCTTGCCATAGAGTGGAGTACAGAGAAGGTTCACCAGACTGATTCCTGGGATGTCAGGACTTTCATATGAGGAAAAGACTGGATAGACTTGGCTTGTACTCGCTAGAATTTAGAAGACTGAGGGGGGATCTTATAGAAACTTACAAAATTCTTAAGTGGTTGGACAGGCTAGATGCAGGAAGACTGTTCCCGATGTTGGGGAGGTCCAGAACAAGGGGTCACAGTCTAAGGATAAGGGGGAATACCTTTAGGACCGAGATGAGGAAAACATTTTTCACACGGTGGTGAGTCTCTGGAATTCTCTGCCACAGAAGGTAGTTGAGGCCAGTTCATTGGCTATATTTAAGAGAGAGTTAGATGTGGCCCTTGTGGCTAAAGGGATCAGGGGGTATGGAGAGAAGGCAGGTACAGGATACTGAGTTGGATGATCAGCCATGATCATATTGAATGACGGTACAGGCTCAAAGGGCCGAATGGCCTACTCCTGCACCTATTTTCTATGTTTCTCTGTTTACAAGGGGCCACCTTTACAGTCACCCGGCATCAGGAATCTGCACAGGTTTCCTGTTCATCAATCCCTCCGTTTTTAAATGTGTATCATTGCTTGCAAATTCTTCCACAGCCTTAATATTGCCACCTCTGTAACTACTTCCAGTTTTGCAAACCACAAAAATTTCAACTTGCTTCTTGTGTCACCTTAAATATCCATAATATTCATCACTCCATCAGTGGAGGCTGTGTCTACAGTTGCCTTTTGAGTTGTCTCCCTAAATCAGTCCAGTGTTTGACCAAGCATTTGGTGATCTCTCCATGTCACTCGGTAATAGGTTTAAGCTGGCAATGCCCTTGAAAAGCACTTTGAGGCTTATTTATTTGAAAGGAGCTTTTTAGAATCCAGATTTTATTGCATTCTGCCATTAGCCCATTTGAGGAAGAGCAAAGACTCTTTCAATCCAGGACATGAAATGCTATTTAATTCTTGCGTTTGCCAGATTGACATTGTGTTATGAATTTCCAGATATTAAGGAATTTTATATCAATTAAGGAATCAATGTTAACTCCAACAATTATTTTCACCATTTAACAATGATGTTGAAGTATTGCCCATTGATTAGTGTAACTGTACTTTGATTCAATCCATTCACATCTTTGTGTTGTGTTTCTAAGGAAATTTTATTTTAGATTTCAGAATATCACGGGGTAGGGTGTAGATAATTCCCACTGTGATAATTGTCGACACACTGCAAAGAAAATTACACTTTGTAATAGGAAAAATGTATGATAACCAATTCTGCTGGATTGTTATTTGAGATGAGCATGCTTGTAATACCTGAGAGGATTAACTTAACTATTAGAATGAAATGGAGCTTTTCGGTGAATTGTGTATTAAGTTGCTGCGACTGTTTGAATTGATGAGAGCTTAATAGGATTAACTGAAGTTATTGTCGCTACTGGATGGTAGTGATGCGCGGAGAAAAGGTCTCGTGGCTATTGCTGACTGCCTCTGCCGCAGCTTATTCACTCAACTGAGTCAGCCAACAATGAGTAAAAACAATGTTTTCATATTTTTACTGATTTTTCTCCTTCTCAATGTGAGGTATTTCTACACGCAACGAACTGCAGATGCTGGTTTGATTAGAAAAATCACAAAGTGCCGATGTGGAGAAGTTGACACCTGGAACAGCGGATACAGTAGATGATGTTGGAGGGGGTGCAAGTGAACCTCTGCCTCACCTGGAAAGACTGTTTGGTCCTTGGATGGAGTCGAGGGGGGAGGTAAAGGGACAGGTGTTGCATCATCTGCGGTTATTATATTGTATTGCCTTGCTTCAGTTACATGGACAGAGAGATTTAGAATGATATGGGTCAAATGCGGGCAAATGGGTCAAACTAAGATGGGCATCTTGGTTGGTATGAATGAGTCTGTTCTCTGTGACTCAAGTTGTTGAGTCAAGTGTATGAATCTAATTGTTCCATTTAACAGCCAAATTAAGAGGATTGTGAAAGAAACATAGGAACATAATAAGGAAATGGGGAACTTACTCTGAGGAAAATAAATTTTCACCCAGAGGGTGGTTGGAGTCTGGAACCCCTGCCTGAGTGGGTGGTGAATGCAAGTATTCTCTCAGCATTTAAGTATATAGATGAGCCCAAACTAGTAAATGGAATTAGTACAATAGATACTCAATGACCAATGATGGCCAGTTCTGCCTGTTTCAGTGCTGTACGACACTGAACATAACAAAGGCCTAATTAGGCTTCATGAAGGCAACGTGAAGTGTAGATGGAGTCGCTGGATGGGAGGCCGGTTTGTGTGGTGGACTAGATTGTAGGCACAAGTCTCTGCAATTTGAAGGTAGACACAGAGTGCTGGAGTAACTGATCAGGACAGGCAGCATCTCAGGAGAGAAGGGGGGGTCCAGGAGAGAGCGTCCTCGTCGCGGCCCTGTTTCCACCAATCTTTCCACCAGCACGCACAAGAAGCACAAGACAGACGCCATTGTGCAGATGCCGTGACGTGTGTCCAGCTCTTGCTGAACAACTTCTAATCTTATGTGTGGATTCGATAAGGAGACAAGGAATTGGTGATGTTTCGGATCAGGATCCTATAGACTGATGTCAGGAGAGTGGGCGGGACAGAGATAGAATGTAGTCGGAGACAGTAAGACTGGTGGGGAAACTGGGAAGGGGGAGGGGATGGAGAGAGGGAAGGAAGGCAAGAGCTATTTGAAGGTTGAGAAGTCAATGTTCATATCGCTGGGGTGCGAGCTACCCAAGCAAAATATGAGGTGCTGTTCCTCCAATTTGCGCTGGGCCCCACTCTGACAATGGAGGAGGCCCAGGAGAGAAAGGTCAGATTGGAAATGGGAGGGGCAGTTAAAGAGCTGAGCAACCGGGAGATCAGGTATGTTAAGGCAGACTGAGCGGAGGTGTTCAGCGAAACGATCGCCGAGCCTGCGCTTGGTCTCGTCGAAGTACAGAAGTTGACACCTGGAACAGCGATTTGATGTGGGATCCAGCCAGGCGTGGGGCAATCCTTGTCACCAGCATTGCCCTCGGGATGCATGACCTGCGATCCTTGGAACCACTGAGATGACGTGGCTTCCCACTAGATTCCACAGAGATTTGTGATCATCTCATTTTATCGTGAGGAGCAGGTTCTACTGCAGCAAGCTATTGTGGTTTGATTTTTTTGGGTGGAGCTACCTTGCTCCAGACGTGTAGCCGGTGCAGCTTAGCTGAGGTTGTAGTGCTTATTACTGTGCATGTGGATTCAAGCACACAAAGTTCTGCTACTAACCATGGAGATTGTGAGGTGCAGAGAAAAAGGTTTTACAACTGCTCCATGGTTTGGTGACTTGTTAGCTCCTTTTCCAAGATATTCTTCAGATCAAAAGAAATAATGAAGCAAGACGGCAATACATTGTGCTCGAGAAGCACCACCTCCAACCAGGCATCAATCTCTAGGCATGGCACTGGAATGGCATCGTTGAAGAAATGCCCGATATTTGTGATGAAGCTTGGAAGCAAGACCTACGGCCTTGAGTAGAGAATGCAATTAGTAGAGCCAAGCTAGTGCTGAATTGAATCTGAAGAAGGATCCTGATCCGAAAACGTCACCCATTCCTTCTCTCCAGAGATGCTGCCTGACCCGCTAAGTTACTCTAACATTTTGTGTCTATCTTCACTGCGTGGTAATCTAACTAGTTGTGAAAAACCTGCAATACTTTATTTTATTTGGCCACCTTTGTTATAGCTTATGCCCTGATTATATTATAGTAATGCTTCGCTATAGTCTAAAAGTTATTGTGCAATTAAAATAAATATTCTGCTCCCCACATCGGTAACAGCCCCATGTGAAGTGAGGCTTAAAATAGTCCTCTTGGCTATTGTAGCTGTACTGGGCTGCAACAGTTTACACTGTCTCAATTTGAGAAAGTTGTGTCTGTGGGAGTGTGTTGGTGAGATTGCGAGCCTGTTGGCGTGGCGTAGGGGCGTCTGTTTGGACCAGGCACATCCTGCTAGTACCCAAAATGACCAGGAGAAACAGTATATTGCCTTACAAACTCCATCGTCAGGCACCTCCTGACCCATGTGTGCAGGTTCCATGTTGGTCTCATCAAGATGCAGGACAGAACGCCACAGGAGATCCTTCTTCACTGTGGCTATCAAACTGTACAACTCCTCCCCCTTCTGTCTTGGGGTTGACTGACCCCCCCCCCCCCCCCCCCCCCCCCCCGCCCCCCCCCCCCAAACTTTGCACATCCCCAATCCTTTCCACTCGTCGCTTTAATTTCATGTGTTTTGTGTTTCTATGACTGATGGCAGATCAATGTCCCTCCTGGGATAAATAAAGTTGTATCATATCAGTCACCTCCGAACCTACAGGAATGGAATGGAAGCAAGTCACCTTGACCCCAAGGCAGTGCGTAAGAAAAAAATCTGATCCATCTTCCCTCATCCGAGCAATCTTTACAACAAAAAGTTTTGAAAAATATACTGATATTCCCAGTCAGTGCTGTTGGCAAGATGCTTTAGTAGTGGGGTGTACACAGTGGTGTGTGCAGTTAATGAAATCAGTTGATAGAAAATGGCATGCTGTGCGTCTGTGGCTTCTAAGCACGCATGGGCAGCACAATAGGCAAAATGATACTGGCAAACAATCACTTCTTGTACCTGAGAGAGAGGGAGACGCAGCTTCTACTTCAGGATAGTGGGTGGATTTAAGCCGAACCTCTGAAAGTGAAAGGTCAGTGTGCTAACTCACCTGCTGATCATTGAGGATGTTCATTCTAATGGTGATGTCTGGGTACATTTATTTCCTTGTTTAGCAGGCTGTGGGTTAATAGCTTGTAGGCTGTTTTTGATGTAGTCTGTCTGTGCACTGACAGGCCTGCTCCATCAGGGAACAGCGAAAATTAGCTTTCCCCATTTTCTTGTTTGAATGTAAATGATCCTTGCTTTTGTGAACAGAATGCCAGCTAATTTCCATAGCCTTTTAAAGAATATCTCACGTATGCTGATAACTTCAGTCTCTGGGCAGTGGCATTTTTATTAAACAAAATCATTACAAATTATGTTTTTTTGGGGGCCAGTGGTGTTGTGGAAGAGAATACCTGGGACATCCAGCATTGGGATCAAACATTCCTAGGCAAGGTTTAGTTTGAAATGGATTTGGAATGTTACAGTGCCCTCCCTAATGTTTGGAACAAAGACCCATCATTTATTTATTTGCCTCTGTACTCCACAATATGAGATTTGTCATACAAATCACATGTGGTTCAAGTGCACATTGTCAGATTTTAATAAAGGACATTTTAATACATTTTGGTTACACCACGCAGAAATTACAGCAGTGTTTATACATAGTCCCCCCATTTCAGGGCACCATAATGTTTGGGACACGGCAATGTCATGTAAATGAAAGTAGTCATGTTCAGTATTTTGTTGCATATCCTTTGCATGCAATGACTGCTTGAAGTCTGCGATTCATGGACATCACCAGTTGCTGGGTTTCTTCTCTGGTGAAGCTTTGCCAGGCTTGGTCATCTTTAGCTTCTGCTTGTTTTGGGGGCTAGACCCCTTCAGTTTTTTTCTTCAACATATAAAAGTCATGCTCAATTGGGTTCAGATCGGGTGATTGTCCACTCAAGAATTGACCAGGTTTTAGCTTTGAAAAACTCCTTTGTTGCTTTAGCAGTATGTTTTGGATCATTGTCTCGCTGTAGAATGAACCGCCGGCCAATGAGTTTTGAGTCATTTGTTTGAACTTGAGCAGATGGGATGTGTCTATACATTTCAGAATTCATTATGTTACTACCATCAGCAGCTGTATCATCAGTGAAGATTAGTGAGCCAGTGTCTTCAGCAGCCATACATGCCCAAGCAATAACACCCCCATCTCTGTGTTTCACAGATTAAGTGGTATGCTTTGGATCTTGGGCAGTTCATTCTCTCCTCCATCATTTGCTCTTGCATCACTCTGATATGTTAATCTTCATCTCATCTGTCCACAAGACCTTTTTCCAGAACTGTGGTTGCTCTTTTTAGTGCTTCTTGGGAAACTGTAACCTGGCCATCCTATTTTTATGTCTACTGCATCTTGCAATGTAGCCTCTGTATTTGTGTTCATGAAGTCTTCTGCAGACAATGGTTATTGACAAATCAATACCTGACTCCCGAAGAGTGTTTCTGATCTATCGGACATGTGTTTGGGGGTTTTTTCATTATACAGAGAATTCTTCTGTCATCAGCTGTGGAGGTCATCCTTGGCCTGCCAGTCCCTTTGCGATTAGTAAGCTCACCAGTGCTCTTTTTCTTCTTTATGATGTTCCAAACAGTTGATTTTGGTAAGCCGAAGGTTTGGCTGATGTCTCTAACAGTTTTATTCTTGTTTCTCGGTCTCATAATGGCTTATTTTACTTTCATTGGCCCAACTTTGGGCCTCATGTTGATAAACAGCAATAAAGGTTTCCAAAGATGATGGAAAGATTGGAGGAAAGACTAGGTGCTGAGAGCTCTCTTATACCTGCATTAAGGAGGCAATTAAACACACCTGAGCAATTACAAACACCTGTGAAGCCATGAGCCAAACATTATGGTGCCCTGAAATGGGGCGGACTATGTATAAACACAGCTGTATTTTCTACATGGTGAAGCCAAAATGTGTAAAAATGGCCTTCAATAAAATCTGACAATGTGCACTTTACCCACATGTGATTGTTTCTATGACAATTCTCAAATTGTGGAGTACAGAGGCAAATAAATAAATGATGGGTCTATGTCCCAAACATTATGGAGGGCACTGAATGTTGGGGAAGTCCAGGACAAGGGGTCACAGTTTAAGGATAAGGGGGAAGTCTTTTAGGACCGAGATGAGAAAATTATTTGGTGAATCTGTGGAATTCTCTGCCACAGAAGGTAGTTGAGGCCAGTTCGTTGGCCATATTTAAGAGGGAGTTGGATGTGGCCCCTGTGGCTGAAGGGATCAGGGGGTATGGAGAGAAGGCAGGTACAGGATACTGAGTTGGATGATCAGCCATGATCATATTGAATGGCGGTGCAGGCTCGAAGGGCCGAATGGCCTACTCCTGCACCTAATTTCTATGTTTCTATGAATGTAACCATGATTTGCAAGGTCTGATTTCATGGGAATATTGGAGAAATATTGGAAATCCTCATTGATCTCTGATACAGGAAAGTAGGTCAGCAATGCTGAACAGGAGGTGCTGTGCAGGTGCGAGATACTGCGGATGCTGGAATCTTGAACAGAAAAAGCAAAGTGCTGGAGGAATTAAGCGGGTCATGCAGCCTGTGAAAGGAATGGATAGATGACACTTTAGGATCATTCTGATGAAACGTCGTTGTCCATTCCCTCCACAGACGCTGCCTGACCTGCTGTGTTCCTCCGGCACTTTGTTTCTTGCAGGAGGTGCTTTGCATATTATTCTACCGTGCAACACAGCTCTTGAAAAGTCTGAAGAAGGGTTTCAGCCCGAAACGTTGCCTATTTCCTTCGCTCCATAGAGGCTGCCTCACCCGCTGACTTTCTCCAGCATTTTTGTCTATCTTGAAAAGAATATCCTTTTTCTTGAGATTGGATTTAGAAAACATATTCCTCTGAAATTTAATCCTCTGGCCAGAAAAGGAACAGTGGCTTTGCAAGACTGACCCTGGGAAGTTGAGCCCTGTTTCCAAGGTTCATCCTTTCATTTTCCTCAACAAATAACAATTTTCCCAACTTGTCCTGATACCTTCCTAATTTATTTTATGTGTGAGTGTGACCAAAGTGTTCATTCATTTTGTTTTTAACTCTATTGAGGAAATTAGGCAAGACATTTCTCTCTGATGCCAGGTAGCCTGGGCATTGGATTGATGGTATGGAGGCATGGGAGGTCCAACAATAAAAAGAGTGGAAGAAAGCAAAATAAGGAATGGTAGTGACGTTGAGCTTCTTGACGGTTTTATGAGGTGCACATCGAGTGTATGTAACACCTGGCTTGTATCTTATCAATGATGGAAAGGCTTTGCTTGTCAAAAAGAGAGTCGCTGCCGCAGGCTACCCATCCTGTACCTGTTCTTGTAGCCGCAGTATTTGAGAGTTGCTACTCAATGGTGAACCTCCAGTACATTAATGGTGGAGGACTTGTCAATGATGACCGCAACGAATGTCCAAAGGGCAGGTTAGGAAACTCTTGTTGGAGGTGGGCATTGCCTGACACTTTGCGGCACAAATTTTGGTCCATGCCTATGTCAACTAATGCATGCAGGCATGGTCTGCTTCATTTCCCCTCTCGCTCACCTTTCCTATTCATTAACTTACATTCCATTTGTTAAATCATGGCGTACGATAGACCAGTGGTTAATTTACCGGTCGAGAGGCCGGGATCATTGATGCAAAGATAAACACAAAATGCTGGAGTAACTCGGCGGGACAGGCAGCAGGGGGGTCTCGACCCAAAACGTCACCCATTCCTTCTCTCCAGAGATGCTGCCTGGGTTGCTCCAGCATTGTGTGCCTACCTTCGATTTAAACCAGCATCTACTGTTCTTTCCTGCTCATTGATGCAAAGATATGGGTTTGAATCTCACCATGGGATCTAAGTAATTAAATTAATTTGGAATAACATTTAACATTAGTGCTCCGAGTGCTACAATAGCATTATCATAAAGTTACTGTACCTGTGGCCTGCGTCCTGGGTCATTGATCCAGAGACACGAGTTCAAACGCCTGCATCAGCCGGGGAATTTAAATTCAGGTAATTAAATAAATCAGTTTTTCTTTTAAATTACTGGATTGTGGTAAAAACCCGTCTCTTTCACTCGTACCTTTCAAGGCAGGAGATCTGCCCGCATTATCCTAACCCATACGTGACTCTAAACCAACCAACCAACCTGGTTTGATGTTAGCTGTCACTTATTTCAGGGTCAAGTAAAGATGGACATTAAGTGCTGGCATTGCTAATGTTGTCCTCACTCAGTGATCAAACAAATAAATATCTGAAAGGGCAGTTCCTGAATAAATAACTTAAGAAGGTTAGACTAGAGGAACTTCAGACCCCCCAATTATTATTCTAAAAGCCCCTGTTTAAAAACCATTGTGTCCAGGGGAGCTTTGATCCTCCTGGGATTTACAATATTTCCCCATTGTTTACTTTGATGTATATAATCAGTTATGAGCCACACATCTTGGAGGTAATGTGGTTGGTGCAAAGTTTTATATCAAAGGATAGGTCTTGCCAAAATCTTGACACTTTGCTAATTGGCTGAAAGTAAACCAAAAATGACAAGGTCTCCTTGAACCATTTTGACAGCCGACTCGAACACAAGATTTGGATTAATTAATGGAGGTGCTATTGAGAGACGAATTCACTGATTAATCTTTTATGCCGTTCTGCCCCCAGAATATTGTCATGTATCCCAAAACAGGACAATAACATTCTTACTTGTAGCAGCACACCAGATATGTAAACATAATACTGTGTAAACACCATAGTAAATAATAAAAATGTTCAGTGTACATATAAAATACAAACACATGATAATAATGCTAAGACAAAATACAATGCCCCCCCCCCCCCCCCCCCCCACATCTCTGTAGTTCAAAAGCGTCAAGAGCTTTTTATTGTCAAATGTACAGAAATGGGAAAAATTACATTTAATAGCCTGATAGTTGTTAGGAAGAAGCTGCTCCTGAACCTGTTAAAGTGTTCAGGCTCCTGTACCTTCTTCCCGATGGCAGGAGTGAAATGAGAGCTTGGCCAGGGTAGTGTGGGTCTCTGATGAAACTGGCTACCTTTTTGAGGCAGTGATTCCTGTGATCCTTTCACTGGTGGGGAGGTCATAGAAATGTGCTGTTATCTCTCTTTATTGATTTAGAGGTGATAGATTAACAAGGCATAACCACATGCGCACAACACATAAAGGGTTTATGCACTGCCCAGATTGATTCTGACCAGGAATGGGCCATGTCCAGTCCCCTGTCTTTACTCACTTGGACAGTGGTCTTCATCACTGTCCTACTCGTAGGAGACAACAAACAGCTCAATGTTCACACTAACTCATCTTGCAATGAGCTCTGTGGGTAAATACATGGTAGCAGAAGCATTGACCAATTTGGAAGAGTTACTGGAGAGCACCATCTAGTATTGACCAGTGTAGGAGTAGTATAGGAGGTAAGCTGGCGATACCCAGTGTGGTTTTACAGGAGAGGAGCTGGTTCTGTATCGTGCGGAAGAGGTTCTGCAAAGCAGTTGGCATTGCTTCACGTGGAAGTAGTATAGAACAATGGCTGGCATTACCCAGTGTGTTGGTGTTGCAGGGAAAGAAATACAACAGAGTAGCTGGTGTTGCTCAACCTGGTGGAGGAACATGAGAATAGATGCCATTCTGCACAGTGGAGGAGGGGCATTGCCTAATATATTGTGGATTTGCTGGAAAAAAATGATGTTGTTTAGAATGTGGCAGTGTAGGAGGAGAACTGCCGGGAAGTAGGACGTGATGGACATGATGCCTGAAGTTATCAAGGAAGCACTACAAGATAAAAGTTCTAATGAGAAATTTATGGCTGACATGTCATTTGCAGAAATGAAGTCCTCTTTGAAGATGAAAAAAAACATCCATGAATTCATTTCTGACTTTTCATAAGCTGGAATGTTTCAACACTATACTAACCAAGGCATAAAAAGTGTCGGGTTTTGAAATTGTTGGCACAAACTCGGTTTCTGTTTCTGCCTGCTGTCCATCCCATTGACTCATCTGCTGAATGTTAGCAACTATCAGAATCTCCATTAGACAGTGCTGGAGAAACTCAGCGGGTGCAGCAGCATTTATGGAGCGAAGGAAATAGGCTGAAGCTCTCCCAGCATCTGCAGTTCCTTCTTAAACACATATCAGAATCTCCCGCCTGCTTAAAGTGGAGCTATGAACAATCAGATTTTCTGGAACAGAAATGGCTGTTGGACGAATTCTATTCCTCATTTCCACTTCTTATATCCATCATCTGTTGTATCCTTGGGAGAGTTTCACGAATCTGCCTTTGTCATCCTTTCCTACGATCCAATTCAGCAACTCTGCATAAAAATGATTTGCCACATTCAATATTGATGTAAGTTGTTTTTATCTAAATTTTGATTCAGTATGACTTGAGTAGAGCAGACATTGTTAGTTTATGGGGCATTATTTTCACTTCAATTCATTTTCAATTCAGCTTTTTGACATGGTACGGATAAATTCAATTTTATACTTTTGTTTTTGTAATCTGTCACTGATAGAATGTAGTGGTACATTGAGTTTGAAAATAAATTCCTGTTTACTCTTGTACACAGCATGGAAATATGCTCTTTTTTAATGGAGCATAAGGATATAGAAAGAAGTTATACTTTTTCGGACACAAACTATCCCCCTCTGCCTTAAAAATATTCAAAAACATACTAGGTGACATACATTCAAACAATGTGGACAGAAGATATTCTAGTAAACCTCCAACATTTTGGGATGCCTGCATTTTAGATGCTGTTGGGTAGCATCTATGGAGAGAGTAACAGTGAAGGTTTAAAATGTCAAGACTTTTAACTAGATCAAATTTCATTGACTTGGAAGGTTCATTCTAATTCTTCTCTTCATACATTTGTGTGAGAGGTCGGGATTCCTGGAGCTAAGTATTTGCTTTCTGAATAGAAAGAGTTTGATGGGGAAGATTCACTTTCCTTTTCACCCATGCCATGATGAACACAGGTGGATTCAGAGTGATGGGAGGAGTTTAGAGTGGTAAAGGAGGCTGGGTTTGGTGAGAAGAGGTTTGACCTTTTTCTATCGATGCATCATAAAAAAGCATCCCTATTAGGATGCATAGCAACTTTCTTTAGCAAATATTCTGCTCAAGACTGCAATAAATTACCACGGGTTGAGGATGCAGCCCTGTCCATCATACAAACCAACATTTCCCCACCTCCTCCACTAACTCCATCTACACTTAATGCTGCCTCAACTTACACCCCAGTCATTTTTCTTTCCTTCCCTCACCCATCGACCAGAAGATACAGAAGCTTGATGGTACATACCGCCAAATTCAGAAACAATTTGCTGATTGCCCTCTCTACTGAAACAGACCTATCCTAGCTAAGGGTGCAGTCCCAATCTCCCAAACTGCCTTTGCACGTTGCCTTTGCACGTTTCCTTGCACTTCCTCTATAACTGTAACACTGTGACACGATATTCTGCACTCTGGTTATTTATTTTCTTTGCACTGCCTGCTGTAGTTCTGCACGACTTGATTCTACCCATTATGGTATGGTTTTACTGGATAGCATGCAAACGTTTTTCCACTGTATCTCACTACATTTGACAATAATAAACCAATGCCAATAAAAGAAGAAAAGTGAGATCTTGATTGAAACATACAAGATCCATACCGGGGAAGATTATACATCATGAGAATTTGGAACTAGGGGTATTGTTTTAGAAAACGTGCTGCTCATTTAAGACATGTACAAAGTGTTCTTTTTTTCTCTCTCAGAAGATGGTGAATCCATGGAACTCTCTTCCACAAGGTTCTAATTGGTATATTCATATGTTCAGTCCAAAATTAAATTTATTTTTCTGCTGCAAATAGTGGAAAATATTAACATTATGCAAGTTAATTCCTTCCCGTAACGAAGCACATTTCACATTAGCAACTGTTCTGTGTCAAAGCAGCCACAGAGAGATATTGGGTTTTTTATTTTTAATGACGGGATATTTTACCTGCCATCTAATGCTTTCTTTCTGACAACAGTGAGACCAACCTGGCTTGGTGATCAGTGCTGATGAAAATCATGTGATCTGAAATTTATGTCCTTGCATCTCAAATGAAAACTGGGTGATCATTAAAGTAACCTGACAGTTAATTAATCACAAAATGTCTCCATCGTGGAATCATTTACATTGACAGAACAAACGACGGAGCATTTACTGTAAAGAGCAAAGCTGCGATGGTCGAAGTCAGAAGTAAAAGCCGAGAATGCCTCACTACTGAACAGGCTAAAGAGCGTCTGTGGAAAGAGAAATGTTTTGTCAGAGCCTGGAAAAGTTGGAAACTATGCATGTATAGGTTACATTATATATTCATTATCTGAAGAAGGATCTCGACCCTAAACATCACCCATTCCTATCCAGAGATGCGGCCTGCCCCACTGAATTACTCTATGCATTATAGAATAAGGAGGAAGAGGCCGTTCCAGGTGTCCCAAGCCGCTGAGAGGATTCTCCCGACACCGGAGCACCATCACCCGGCGAGAACGGCCAGGAACATCGGGCCTCCGTGAAGGCGACTGCGGAGGCCTCAATAGGCCCGACTATGGATGGACATGGGGATGGGGACTGGACATTGTGCCTTCCCTCATAATGGGAACCATTGTGGGGGGATGTTTTTTATGTTTAAATTTTTATTATTCTTATGTCTGTATTCTTTTTTTATGTGCTGCATTGGCAAGAAGCATTTCACTACACCTATTGGTGTACGTGACCAATAAAATAACCTTTGAACCTTTGAAGAGGCGGAAATGGCAAAATTGAGAGGATGAAATGACTACTTGCTATGATTGGGAAAAAGAGACTGAAATGACACAAGTGGTGGGGGGATGAACCAAGTAGTGGTGGTGCTGGCTGAGAGAAGGTGGTTAAGACAAGAAATGCAAGATACAAGGCTGGACAGTCTGCTCATCTGAAACTTGTTGAATTCAATGTCGAGTCCCGATGTGTGTAATCTGCTCGACAACAATAGAGTGCTGTTGCCTGAGCCTTGTTTGGGTCATGTAGGAGGTGAAAGACAGAGGTCAGAGTGGAGTGGAGAATTAAACTGTAGGAAGCTCAAGGCAGACTGCGGATTGAACATAGTGCGATCTGCAAATGTCTCAATTCACATTTGGTTCCCTCGCTGTGGAGGCCACACCCTGAGCATCAAATTCTATACAACTAAATTGGAAGAGGTAGGTGTGAATCAAACAAAGATGGACAATAACTGCTGGCATTGTCCCATTACCATTCTGAACACGGTAAAATAAATCTTGTTACTGGCCATCCCCAGGTAATGGGCGCTCAGAGTTCCTTATGTCAATTTAGTCCATAAGATGGAAAGAACACAAACATCACTTGATAGTTAACCATACCTTAATGAGTGGCATCAAAAGCACACACACGAATGATGAAAATTATTAATCACTAAAAGTGTAAAGAGAGAGAAAACAGGTTCTGCTGTCCGTAAGAACAAACGTATGTGCGTACCTCAGACGTCTGAATTTTAATATTTTGGGAACCTTTCTATATGTAGGGGATGCCAGCAGTTGAGGTTTTTCAACCCAAGGATAGCTTATACTCTGGAATTACAACCAAGAGGAACAACAACATAGCAAACGAACACCAGTGCTGGAATATCTCAGCGGGTCAGGCAGCATCTCTGGAGAACATGGACAGGTGACGTTTCAGGTCAAGATTCTTCTTCATCAAACTTCTTTCATGAAAATATGTTCAGCATACAGATAGGGAAAGGGAGAGCGTTAAATGTGTCACAATGACATCTGCCGTCGCTGGAAGGAAGAGGCATTCCACACTTATAACCGTAATGATTTGCAATGTTTTGACAGACGTATTGTGCAGTTACTGCTCTTAATTAAGAGCACAAGATTTCAAACTTCTGAATGTCTTTTTAACTTTGGAAATGCCGCATCACTCTGCTTTGTGAACTGCACCCATTAATTGCCCAGGGGTCTCGGAGAATGACATTTTGTGGAGGATATTCATGCTAACTGCTTTTGCGTAAAACTCACAACCGGGGAATGACCTGAAGAATTAATTTGTTTCTGTTGTGTGGTGCAGTCTACAGATAAGCACTTAACAAATTAAGTGTCCTTCATAGAAATTCCAGTATTCCACCTGGAGTCTGGCAGAGATCCCATGGAAGCAATGCCAGAAAACTGGAGTTGGTAGTGTGTCAGGGGGACTGGGGCAAATTTGATATTGTCGAAAAAAGATCTTAGGTTTATCAATCAGCTGATGATTAGAAGCGACCTTAGACCAAAGAAATCAGATTTAATTAACATTTCCATAGATTCTCATAATGTTACAGCACAGAACGAGGCTATTTGGTCCATCAAGCCTGTACCAGTTTGATGCAACAACAATCCAGCTCATCCCACTCCCTTCCCCTCCCCTCGTAGCCCTATGAATTATTTCCTCTCGGTTAGTTATGCAGATCCACTCGTTGAATCTGCCTGCACTTCTTACCGAGGAGCACATTCCAGACCCCAACCTCTCCCTGTGTGAACCTATAATAGAGCTATGGAGAGATACAACATGGATAGGTATATGGACGGGAAGGGAATGGAGGGGTATGGTCTGAGCGCAAGTAGATGGGACTAGGGGAAAATAAATGGTCGGCACGGACTGGAAGGGCCGAAAGGGCCTGTTTCCGTGCTGTAATTGTTATATGGTTATATGGTATATGGATACAGGCCATTTGGCCCACAGAGTTCCCTGCGACCATCAGCCACTCATTTACTGTAACGTTACGTTAATCCCATTTTTATTCTCCCTATTTTTGTGTGCTTTGCCAATCACCTTCATTCTATGTCTCCAAGTTCATAAGCCCTCTGCCAATAGTGACTGCATTTCTTTATCTCTCTGTCTATGGAGAGCATTCCTCTGCCTCTCTGCTGTTTTGTTGGAGTGGGGAATTGTAAATGCTACCATCTGGTTAAAACAAGACCCTTTACATTCCTATCAAAAACTAGAAGGTCCACTCAAGGATGAGGGAACCAACGAAATGTCCCAGGCCTTGACAGAGACCTTATACCTTCTCTGCCACAGGAGAGATCCCAGAAGACTGGAGAATAGCCATTGTTCTTCCTTTATTTCGGAATGGCAATCAGGATCATCTAGGAAATTATAAACAGGATTTGGGTGGAGAATAAGCAGATGAGGTTTCATCCGCAGAAGTGTGAGGTGTTGCATTTTTGGAGGTCAAATGGAAGAGGAAATTATATAGCAAATGACACGACCCTTCCGAGCATTGATGTACAGAGGGATCTTGGGGTGCAAGTCCATAGCTCTCTGAAAGTGGCAATGCAAATGGATAGGATGGCAAATAAGTTATATGGCACATTTGCCTTTGATGGTCAGTGCATTGAATATAAAAGTTGACAACTTGTGTTTTAAGTGTGTAAAACTGAGTGTGATGGGTGCCTGAAATGTGCTGCCTGGGGAAATGGTGGAAGGTGATACAATGGCAAGAGGCATTCTGATGGACACATGAACAGGCAGGGAACAGAAGGATATGCAGGCAAAGGGAAGTCCTTAGCCAATCATTCACATGGGATGTTGGGTGGCTGTTGCTTTTGTTCAAACACAAAGTATCACAGCAGAACAACTTCTTCTGATGCCCCCAAGTTCCCCAAAATGTTGTGAGACTGGTTGACTAAGAATGATGGCACTATTATTGTTCGTTTGTTTTTTGTGTGTATGTGTGTGTATATACACATTATACACACATATAATGTATACACACAAAAACACACACATATAAAATATACCACACACTCTGAACTTTTCTTCTCTCTTTATTATATTGTTTACAGTGTACTAAGTTTACATATTCTGTTGTGCTGCTGCAAGTAAGAATTTCATTGTTCATCTGGGACATATGACAATAAAACACTCTTGACTCTTGATGAGACTGCTAAGCATAATTCACATGGAAACTGGTTCGGAGTGAGAAGATCAGCCATAATTTAGATGGCAATTTTAATGGCATAATTTTGATGGCCTTTATAACAAGAGAAATTGAATATAGGAGCAAAGAGGTCCTTCTGCAGTTGTACAGAGCCCTAGTGAGACCACAACTGGAGTATTGTTCCTAATTTGAGGAAGGACATTCTTGCTATTGAGGGAGTGCAGCGTAGGTTTACAAGGTTAATTCCCGGGATGGCGGGACTGTCATATGCTGAGAGAATGGAGCAGCTGGGCTTGTACACTCTGGAGTTTAGAAGGATGAGAGGGAATCTCATTGAAACATATAAGATTGTTAAGGGTTTGGACACACTAGAGGCCGGAAACATGTTCCTGATGTTGGGGCCAGAACCAGGGGCCAGAGTTTAAGAATAAGGGGTTTAGAACGGAGACGAGGAAACACTTTTTCTCGCAGAGAGTGATGAGTCTGTGGAATTCTCTGCCTCAGAGAGCAGTGGAGGTGGGTTCTCTGGATGCTTTAAAGAGAGAGCTAGATAGGGCTCTTAAAAATAGCGGAGTCAGGGGATATGGGGAAAAGGCAGGAACGGGGTACTGATTGGGGATGATCAGCCATGATCACATTGAAAGGCAGTGCTGGCTCGAAGGGCCGAATGGCCGACTCCTGCACCCATTGTCTATTGTCTATTGCAACACAATTAGATAGAGTGGCATGCAGCCTACATGCTTTCATTAGTCAGGACATTGATTATAAAAGTTAGCAAGCAACGATGCAGCTATATAATATATTACATTTATATATTATATTATAATATATTAATATATTACATCGGCAACATTTGAAATAGTGTGTGCAGTTCTGGTCACCACACTATAGTAAGGATGAGGAGGTTATGGAGAGGATTCTGGAGCAAAATAAAACACTGGAGGAATCAATGTCAACAGTAAGGGTGTAGACCTAGATCATCAACTGTCCATTTCCCTGACCAGGATGTTACTTGGATTAGAGAGGATTAACTAGGAGGTGAGTTGGACAAACTCGGATTGTGTTTTCTGGAGCGCATGAGGAAGGCCGAGAGGCAATCTGATGGCATTTATAAAATTGTAAGAAGCATAGGCACCATTGCGAGTCAAAGTATTTTTCCTATGGTGAAAAGAACAAATACTGGAGGATAAAGATTTAATGTAAGCAGGGTAAAGTTTAAAGGAGAATTAAGCGGCCATTTTTTGTTGAGAGTAAATCTATGGAAGATGCTGCCAGGAGAAGTGGTAGAAGCAGGTATGATAGCAATGTTTAAAAGCCGTTTGGACAGACACGTGAACAGAAAGACAGTGGAGATGTAACTGCCATGTGCAGGCAGGTGGGAGTGGTTGGATTTCCATCATGGAGCTGTTGGGATCAATGGCCTGTTCCTGTGCTGTTCTGTCCTATGAATGACAGACTAGTAAGGGCTGATCAGAGTTGAGCACACTGTATGACATGGCCAACAACTTTTTTTAATCTTCTTATGTAAAGGGCAATTTGAGTGAGAGCAAGATGGCACAGACGAGGGCCAAAATGTTGAAGTATTGTTTATTTTTCGAATATGGTTGCATTTTCCTGATGTTATACTATTTTTAGCAGGTAGTCTGCAGCCCTAGGATCATTATGAATTCAGAGTTTCATGTAATTGGGGTTTTTATGACTGTTGGCAGATCAATTTCTCTCCTGGGATAAATGACCTAAGCACCAGTTGATAGTGCAATATTTGTCTACATCTGGAGCACTGTTTGATCTGGGAGATATTGGTTAGCATGCCTTCTCTACACATATGATATGCTACAATACGATAGAACTTTATTTATCCCAGGAGAGAAATTGATCTGCCAACAGTCATAAAAACCCCAATTACATGAAACATGAAATTAAAGTGACGAGTGGAAAGGATTGGAGGTGTGCAAAGATTAGGAGAGGTCAGTTTCAGTCTAACCCATGACAGAAGGGGGAGGAGTTGTAAAGTTTGATAGCCACAGGGAAGAAGGATCTCCTGTGGCGTTCTGTCCTGCATCTTGCTGGAACCAGTCTGTTGCTGAAGATACCCCTCAGGTCAACCAGTGTGTCATGGAGGGGGTGATTGTATTGTCCGGGATGCTCCGCAGTTTGAGGCTCTGCAGCCTTCCCCCTGCTGCCCCAGCACACGGCAGCGACGAATATGGCACTGGCTACTACCCATTGGTAAAGCACCTGCAGCATCTTACTGCAGACGTTGAAGGATCGGCGCCTTCTCCAAAAGTACAGGGTGGCACGACCAGGACAATGAAGCATGGGTGCGTACATGAAACTAAGGATGACAGATTCCTGTGTCATTGAAGCTACAGCCTTAATTGTGCCTTGCCGTAATCTTCTTGCTCCTTTTCCTTATTTACCGTTCTTTCAGGCTTTTCTCAAATGCTTATGTGTGCTATTGTCTGTTTACATCAAGGAAATTATCTGGCATGTACAAATTCTAGTTTTAATTAAAATGATTTCTTAATTTTTTTTATAGTGAGCACAGTGGCACAAGTGGTAGAGTTGGTGGTCCAGCGACTGAGGTTTCATACTGACCATCTGTGTGGAGTTTGCCCGTTCTCCCTGTGGTCTCGTGGGTTTCCTGAAATTGTTCCAGTTTCCTTCCGTGTCCTAAAACCGCGTGGGTTGGTAGGACCGCCGTTTACTGTACGTTGGTGGCATAGTTTTAGTTTAGTTTAGAGTTACAGTGCAGAAGCAGGCACTTTGGCCCACCGAGTCTGCGCTGACCAGTGATCCCCGCACACTTACCCTATCCTACACACACTCTGGACTATTTACAATTTTACTGTAACCAATTAACCGAAAAACCTGTACGTCTTTGGAGTGTGGGAAGAAACCGAAGCACCCAGAGAAAGCCCACGTGGTCACAAAGAGAACGTTTAAACTCTATACAGACAGCACCTGTATCAGGATCGAACCCGGATCTCTGGTGCTGTGCCGCCCCTAACTGGACATGTGTAAGACACAGGGTACACAAAAGGCTGGAGAAACTCAGCAGGTGCAGCAGCATCTAAGGAGCGAAGGAGATAGGCGACCTTTCGGGTGGAGACCCTTCTGGTCAGGGATCAGGGAAACGAGAGATATAAACGGTGATGTGGAGAGATAAAAAACAATGAATGACAGAAGGGGGTATCACAGAGGGTACAGAAAAGGCTGGAGAAACTCAGTGGGTGCAGCAGCATCTTATTATGTTGTTCTTTATCTCTCCACATCACCCTCTATATCTCTCGTTTCCCTGATCCCTGACCAGTCTGAAGAAGGGTCTCGACCCGAAACGTCGCCTATCTCCTTCGCTCCTTAGATGCTGCTGCACCCGCTGAGTTTCTCCAGCCTTTTGTGTACCCTCGATTCTCCAGCATCTGCAGTTCCTTCTTTAACACATGTGCAAGACACAAATCTGTGAGGAATTGGTGAGAATATGAGAAGAGTAAAAATAAATACGATGTGAATTGTGTAAATTCAATTCAATTCAATTCAACTTTAATTTCATTGCACAGATACAAGTATGGGTACAATGAAATGCAGTTTAGCATCAGTTCGTAGTAATAGCAATATATAAATAGATGCATTGATGGTCAGTGCGGATTCAGTCCTTTTTGTGCTGTATGGTTTTTATTAATTGACAGTTCATGTTATGGTGATAAGGCAATTTCTGGCAATTTAATGGCTTTGTTGCTGTAATATTGATTTGGTTTGACGTCAAAGGCTGTAAGATGAAAGACGAAGCAATTACCCCAGGGAGACTCCAAGTTCTATGAATAAAAAACCAAAGGCAACTCCAGGAATAAGGAATTAAAATTCAGCCTTGGCTGAAATTATGCAGGCACTGAATATAGTTGACAACTCACTGGGATGGTGTTTTGCATGCAAGCTCTCGGCACCCCAGCTGGGGCAAACAACCTGCGTAGCAAAAGCTTCCTCTTTCTTAGTGCTCCCTGCTGTCAAGCATCAACTCGCAGGGGAGCTCAGGCATCCAGCAGTAGTAATGTCTATGTTGGCTGATCAGCCCTTCATATTAAAAAAATCTCACAGCATACCTGGAAGAAAATTGTAATGAACCTTTGTAAACAAAGATTAGAATATTACAGATTGGGGGGATTATAAGAAAAGTCTAAATTTTGCAAGTAAACAGATCAGTAATGAAAACTATTTTTGAATGATTCATGTGAAAGGATTGCAAATGCTGTCATTAAATTAGTATTTTGCAGCTAGTAAATTTGCTCCACGATAATTATGGCTTTAACAAATAAGGTTAAGTTTTTAGTGGGATTTTGTAACAGGATTTGATTGCAAGCTTCTTCTCCTTGCGTATGATGTGCACAGCCTAAAGCTGTAGGACAAGTTGTTCTATTTGATCTTTTATTCGATTGTGAATGCCAGGTTGATTGCATTCGTTGAAACAGGACGGACCACGTGAAGGTTGCACTCCCCCACCTCAGATTGCAAGCACCTTAAATTCATGCAATATCAGTTGATGTCATTTAATTGCACACATTATGGTGGTTCAGCCAGTTCTTTCCTGCAAAGGCAGAATTTTCGCATTAAACTCTGCATGCACGGAAATCTCGAAGTTGCTGACGGATTTGTGGTGTATTGGGCCACAGTTCAAGGTGGAGCAGGTTTTCAAAGGAAAGGTTAAAACATGGGATTCCCTATTCAGACGGTGGACCAGATCATGGCAAGTGACATTGGTCCTTAAGGAAGAGTTTCGCCATCAACTCAAGGAGAGAGGGGCGTTTATGTCTTATCATATGGCAGGGCCTTGTTCACTGCATGTCTGTCGTACTTTCTGAGTCAAAGTTCTATGTCTGACAATGTGCAGAAGTTTGGTTCATCCCAACATTCCCCAAATTATTTAGTTTAATTTTACTTTAGAGATACAGAGTGGAAACGGGCCCTTCGACCCACCAGCGATCACCCCACATTAACGCCGACCTACACACACTTGGGATAATTTACATTTATGCCAGACCAATTGACCTACAAAACCTTTATGTCTTTGGAGTGTGGGAGGAAACCGAAGATCTTGGAGAAAAACCGTGCGGTCGCAGGGAGAACATACTAACTCTGCAGGCAACGCTCCTAGTGGGGATCGAACTCTGACACTGCAAGCGCTGTAACACAGCAACTCTACCACTGCGCCACCATGCCACCCTTCTCTTGGACATCCTTCTACAAATGTAATGCAATTCTTTGAACAAGTTTGGTTCTGGACTTAGCATTTCTTCATTATTCTGAAGTGCTGCTGAGCGTTTGCATGTAATTCTTTACAAGTGACCCCTGAGGTGGTTGTGTTGGGTCATGGATAAAGGGTTGACCACAGAACTTATGATGAATATTTTGTGACTTAACATGTCGTAGGTACAATGTTGAAAGTGTGTTTCTGGGCTTGGTCTCCTTTGCAAATCACAATCAAGCCAACATAGCTCCTCAATTGACACCATTGCAACATCTGACAGTGTTTGGCCTGCACAGCCCAAGTCATAGTGTCACCACATTGTGACCGAGAGGTCGCTGTTGTAGCGGCCTGGTGTGTTGAATAATCCCTGAGGAAGGAATTATATTTTCTCCAGATAAACACAATGCCAACTGCTCACAAACGAGAGTGTAGATGCTGGAACTTGGAACATCAAACAATCTTCACGATTGGTAATCTGCCAACAGTCTGTTTTTTCGACTTTTTTTTTTTTTAGTGCGTGTTAAAAGTCTGTGTAAGTGTTCTCCGATTTGTTTTATGTGGGGGGAGGGGGTTTCTTACCTTACTGGAGATGTGATTCATTTTTGGATCACACTGCGGCCTACCATCGATGGAGCTGGAAACCTCCTCGGACTGAACCTTGGGCCCCACCGCGGAGGCGTGGACTTAACATCGGAGTCGATCCCTTGCCTGGGATCACTCCGACCGCGGCCTGCGGACATCGCGCGCCCGCAGTCTCGGGAGAGGCCGTGGATGTCAGGAGCAGGTTTGACCAGCCCCGACGCGGGGTTCGATCGTACGGCGCAGGGGAGCTGACATCCCCCCTGATGCAGGGGTTGATCACCTCGGCGCGGAGGGCCCGCCGCCGGCTATGGGAGTAAGATCATCCCATCAACAGAGGGCTCAAGGCCCCCTGACTGGGGGAGAGCAAAGGGAAGAGATTTAACTTTTTTTGCCTTCCATCACAGTGAGGAATGTGGGGAGAGTCACTGTGATGGATGTTTATGTTAAAATGTAATTTGTGTGTTCCGTTGCTTTTAATTTGTATGACTGACTTGGCAAATGAAGTTCCTCGTATGTTGCAAAACACACTTGGCTAATAAAGTATTATTGTGATTGTGATAGACTGTGATCTATTGAGTTCTTCCAGCTACTGTTAGTTGCTCCAGATGCTATTTGCTATTCCTTGAGTTGCTCATTTGCAATGCATTTCTTCAGTAATCAATGACTGTAGAGTCATGGCCTCCTACAGCACAGAAACATGCACTTTGGCCCACCGTATCCATGCCAACCTTTTTGCCCATCCACGCTACTACCATTTGTCCACAGAAGGTCCATGTCCTTTAATGCCTAAGTGGCTGTCTAAATGCCCTCTTAAACGTGTACTTTGTTTTCTGATTCCATCATCTCCTCTGATAACAAGTTCCAGATATCAACCACTCTGTCAAAAAACTACCTTCAAATCAACTTTAAGGCTCCATCATTCACTTTAAAATAATGCCTTTTTGTTAATGATATCCTCACCATGGGGAAATGATTCTATCTATCAACCCTATCTACACATCTTGCAAGTTTATTACTTCTATAAGGTCAACCCTTAGCCGTATTTAACAAAATTGAAAGGAGATGTGCTGGGCAGCCTTTTTACACAGCAGGTGTGAGTGCCTGGGACGTGCTGCCAGGAGTGGTGGTTGAGGCAGATATGATAGTGGCATTTAGGAGATTTTTAGATAGGCATTATGGATATGCAGGGAATGGAGGGATATCGATTATGTGCAGGGAGATAAAATATGGTCTTGGGATCATATTCAGCACAGACATTGTGGGCCAAATTACCTGTTCTTGTGCTGTCCTGCGCTATGTTCTATAGCCATGCTTTATCTATCCCTGATCAGACCATGCCTTTCCAGATGAACAGAAATCCTATCCCTTAGACTTTTCTACAATAAATTTCCTACCCTTAAAATAAGACCCACTGTCCTACAATTACCTAGACTATCCTTGATACCCTTAATTCCTAAGGGGGCAACAATAGCTCTGGTCTTCTGGTACCTCGTCTGTGGTTAATGAAGATGGAACTATCTCTGTTACGATCTTCTTCCTGGATGCTTCCTGTAGCATTCCTCACAGCTTAAGGATTCCTTTAAGACCGAGGATGAGAAAGACTTTTTTCACACAGAGGTGGTGATAGACAGAGGGTAGTTGAGGCCAGTCAAGGGGATCTGGACCCTGGGATTTATCAACAGTTGTGCATTCCATAACATCTAGCACCTCTCCATCTTTAATACTGAGATGCTCCAGATGATGAACACGTCCCTCCGGAACTCAACACCTTCCATGCCCTCCTTGGTGAATACGGATGAAAAGTATTCATTTTGGCCCTCACCCACTTCCCCCTGGTTATTCCTTTGGCCACAATTCTTTCCCTGGGTGCCCACTTGCTCCTGATATACTTACAGAATATCCGCCAATTCCCAGTTCAGTTGTAGATTTACATTAGGGGGGGGGGGGGGGGGAGACAAGTCTCAATATTAATCTTCTCTGTAAATGGAATAGCTAGACAATGCCTAAACGGCTTGGCGGCACGGTGGCGCAGCGGTAGAGTTGCTGCCTTACAGCGAATGCAGCGCCGGAGACCCGGGTTCGATCCCAACTACGGGTGCTGTCTGTACGGAGTTTGTACGTTCTCCCCGTGACCTGCGTGGGTTTTCTCCGAGATCTTCAGTTTCCTCCCACACTCCCAAGATGCACAGGTTTGTAGGTTAATTGGCTAAGTAACTGTAAAAGTGTGTGCAGGATAGTGTTAATACGTGGGTGGGCCAAAGGGGCCTGTTTCCGCGCTGTTTCTCTAAACTAAACTAAACAATTGACTGGAAGGGATATTGAAGCCTGAAGACTGATGTTGAGATTGATTGCATGAACACAAAGCCCTGACATAGAACATGCAGTTTTTGTGGTGTGGAGCCCACATGGTCCTATGACAGCAGATGCAAACTAATAACTGAAGGAAAATATCATTCATTATTTTATTTTATTTATTTTTTTTTAAAGAAGGAACTGCAGATGCTGGAGAATCGTGGGTACACAAAAAGCTGTCTGCAGCAGCATAAGGAGCGAAGGAGATAGGCGACGTGGGTCGAGAGACTGGTCAGGGGACTGATCTGAAGCTCGACCCGTCGCCTAAGATAGCTGAGTTTCTCCAGCTTTTTGGTACCAATACGGATGAGTGATGCATAGCAACCACAATAACCTCTCTCAAATATGGCTCTGACATTCATTTCCTTTGCCAATAATGTTCTCTCCCCAGAAGCAGGCAGCAGCGCAGTAATAATCGGCCTGTACACGTATTACATTTTTCACAGCTGTGTGCAGATTATTGTGGGACATTATGGATGTCCTAAGGAGTTAACGTAAGCATGGAACGTCCTCTGTCTCTCGTGCATTGCCTTGATTTAAGTTGAATGCTGGCTTCATGTTGCAAGGTGCACTGATGCGCTGGGATAGTGGCTGCTTTGAAAAAGGTTAAATTGTACAAGACAAGCCCTCTTTTATAGAAATAAAGCGGAAGGAGAATGGAAATGCGCCATCACCTGCAGTGACAAGAGGAGGAGGTTTTAGAGCTTGGAGCAGATTGGAACTCGGCATTCTCTGTTTTTATTGCAGCATTTATTCTGTCGCTAAGGTACTCTTGAAATCAGCCGAACTCTGCCACATCACTAAATGACAACTGGAAGGCTGAGAGAAGCTCCTGCAATTTGAAGACTGCTTGCAAATTGGACCACTCACAAGGCTCTAGGAGGTTCTTCTGGCATGCGATCAAGGTTAGCTTTACCTTCTAATTTTACGTTAGAGTTCTGCACCCTGCCCTTGTCCCCGCCAATTCACCCGAACTAAAAGGAGACTAGTATAGTAGTATGGTCACAACATGACCTCAGCTACTTTGAACATGGAGACATGCAACAGTTAGGACCATGTCTCCCTGCAAGGAAGGAGGGAAATCCTGTCAATTGGTTACATTTTATTAAATATTTTAAATGCAGGAAGAAAAATATAGAACGTAACATTGACAATTACATTCAATGCATATCGGTTGTTCTTCCTGGAATAGTGAAACAAATTCCTTCTACAGTTGAGATTTAACCATTTGATGAGTTTAACAAAATTCCATTCACCCCAGGAGAGACATAACTACTGGTCAGAAAGTTCTGGCCTATCTGAAAATTGTCAAGTATACCGTTAAAATGGCTACAAATAGCTCATTATCATGAAATTCGCGCATGTGTGAAAGACCTGGTGAATCAAAGGCTATTAAGACCAGACTCCCCACACACAATGTGCTAGAATGCGCAATCCGAGCCTCCTTCCAGTTACGCACTCATAATGTCTGAAAAGTCTTCCCAGAAGAGTTTGTGCCCAGGAGTGGAGCTCAGTGGCTGAATAAAATGGTCCACTTTGGGGAAGATCTACCAGCGAGTGTACTGGCCCCAGGGCAACAGTCACCCCATTGGAGGGGGGCACCTTTGGCAGAGATCCTTGCAGGAAAATAACTGAAGGGCTGATCAGGGATCTGTAGAGATGTAGTAGAGATAGTAGTTTCTATATGAGTGTGGAAAACACAAAAGCCTTCAATTCCATTGTGTGGCAGAGAAAGCCTTTGCTCTAAATATTCGCGTTTCCCATCTGGTTACTTTAGTGGAGGTGATTGGTCAACAATTATGCAGGAATTTGTCCTCACACCTTCACCATTGCCCTCAGTGACCAGTGATAATTTCCCAATGTTGCCCATCTACAAATCCCATAATGGCCCTATCAAGATCTGCCCTAACTTTCTCTAGTCATATGAGCAATCCATTATTCTAATGCTGTTTTTTCTGTCCCTCTTCGATTCTCCTTAACAAAGAGCGACAACATGCTTACTTACTTGGGCAGTTCTCTGGAATTGCTATCCAAAACTGCTCGGCTCTCTATCTCTCTTCCTGAAGCACATCTCTCTGACGAAAACTTTGAGAGGCCCTTTCTCATCTCCTCTTTCCTGGCTCTCCGCCTTTCTTAAAGACAACCTCTGAAGTAGGTGATACACTCCTGACCGACATCCACTACAAACCAACTGACTCCCACAGCTACCTGGACTACTCTTCCTCCCACCCTGCTTCCTGTAAGGACTCCATCCCCTATTCCCAATTCCTCCGCCTACGCCGCATCTGCTCCCAGGATGAGGTGTTCCACACCAGGTCATCACAAATGGCCTCATTCTTCAGAGAACGGGGATTCCCCTCCCCCACTATAGATGAGGCTCGCACCAGGGTCTCCTCCATACCCCGCAACACTGCCCTCTCTCCCCATTCCCCCATTCGCAAACAGGGCAGAGTCCCCCTGGTCCTCACCTTTCACCCCACCAGCCGGCAAATACAACACATAGTCCTCCGCCAGTTTCGCCACCTCCAACGTGACCCCTCCACTCGCCACATCTTCCCATCTCCCCCCCTGTCTGCCTTCCGCAAAGACCGCTCCCTCCGCAACCCCCCTGTCAATTCTTCCCTTCCCTCCCGCTCTACCCCTTCCCACGGGCACTTTCCCTTGCAACCGCAAGAAATGCTACACTTGTCCCTTCACCTACCCCCTCCACTCCTTTCAGGGACCCAAGCAGTCCTTCCAGGTCCGACAGAGGTTCACCTGCACCTCCTCCAACCTCATCTACTGCATCCGCTGCTCCAGATGCCAGATGATCTATATCGGTGAGACCAAGCAGAAGCTTGGCGATCGTTTCGCCGAACACCTCCGTTCGGTCCACATTAACCAACCCGACCTCCCGGTGGCTCAGCACTTCAACTCCCCCTCCCATTCCATATCTGACCTCTCGGTCCTGGGCCTCCTCCACGGCCAGAGTGAGCAACACCGCAAGTTGGAGGAACAGCACCTCATATTCCGCTTGGGGAGTCTGCATCCTCTGGGCTTGAACATTGAATTTTCTCAATTCTGTTAACCCTTGCTGTCTCCTCCCCTTCCCACCTCTCCCTCAGCCCTCGGGCCCTGGCATTCCCTCTCCATCTCCCTCCCCCACCCCAGTCGCACCAGCTTCTCATTTTCACACCACAAACAGCTTACAATGGTTTGTTCCCTTTATCATTGATACTTTTTTGCATATCTTTCATTCATTGTTCTTTATCTCTCCACATCACCGTCTATATCTCTCGTTTCCCTGATCCCTGACCAGTCTGAAGAAGGGTCTCGACCCGAAACGTCACCTATCTCCTTCGCTCCTTAGATGCTGCTGCACCCGCTGAGTTTCTCCAGCCTTTTGTGTACCCTCTGAAGTATCTTAGAGTGCTTTTACAGTTTAGTCATTGCAATAGAGTCTTGCTGAATGGGCTGCAGTCTCTTTACTACTCCTGAGTCTTTGAGGAGGGGTGTAGAATGGTAAAGCAGCAGCCCTGTCCTGTCCTGCCCCCATCTCCCTCTCAATGCCCTGACTCAACCCTTGTAGTTTTGGTAACTCCTTCCCCATGAAGTGCCATCTCTGCTTCCCCAACGCACCCACAACCTAACACCTCTGGTGCCCAGATTCAGATCCAGTGATTAACATTTCTTTGGCATGCTTCATAATGGCAGCAAATACTGACAGTGTGCAATGCGAGCAAGGCTGAACCTGTAGTGCACTAAGCCGTACTTTCTTGCGCTTCTGCCCCTCAATAAAACTTATAATTCATCAGCAGAGCAGCACAGAGCCAATGAACCTTTCCTTTCCCTCAGCACTTGTATCGAAACGTCGGCCATTGCTTCTCTCCAGAGATGCTGCATCATCCGCTTGGGTTACTCCAGCATTTTGTGTCTACCTTTATGAGACAAGTTAATTCTGTGCAATGGGAGTTTGAGAGTCCGCGGTCACCCTTGATGAGTAAGATCTTCTCCAGAAAGTACCTTTGCCATATCCAGTCTATGCTGGGAGGAAATGTAAACAACTTGTATACCTTGTACTGACAGCTGATGATGAATGCAGAGAGTAAGAATGTGCCTCTTCTCCAGGTTCTGCCATTTACATTGTCCTTCGTCTATGCTAATCTCGGGCAGGAGTTGGGGGGGGGGGGGGGGGGGGGGGGGGGGGGGGGGCACATTGTGCACCTAATCATGCCAAAGTGACAGATTACAAGGTTACATAGGCAATTGTAAAATGCACCTTTGTCTGTAGGGATATCCTATATGTGTTCATCATTGCGTGGATCGAATTCCCAGCTTACGTCTGGTATTTTATACGGTTTTCATAGCATCTGCTGGGACCTTTCAGTGACCCAAATGTTTCTGGGTCTGCACTGAGTACAGTTGTTCTAGTCAGCAACAACATCAACAAAGGTAATCAAGTATTGATGGTCAAAATAATTTGTATTTAAAAGCAAAAATCTTCAGATCATAAAAATCTGGAACAAACGAGGCAAAGAAGATTGGAAAAACTCAGCAGGTCAGGAGGCATCTTTGGAGAGGGAAACTGAATGAATATTACAGGTAAATGACCTTTCATCATAAGGTTATCAACCTGAAATGTTAATCCTGCTTCTTTTTTCACGAATGCTGATTGATCCATTGAGTATTTTCGGCATTCTTAACTTTAATTTGAAACAATTTATGCACTAACAGTCCAATAGTTGACACCCTTATCTGGTGAGGAATTTATGTGGTTAAGCCCCTCAAAGTGTCCAGACTATACAGCCTATCATTGGGCATGTTGCGCTTGCAGGAAACATCAAGTGGTTAATGTTAATATTAGGTGGACAAGAAAAAAATCCTTTTGAAATTGGAGAGCATATTCATAGTAACAGCTTTCCTCCACAAATGACACGACTTTACTCTTGTGATAACTACATTTTAAATCATTAAACATAATTTGGCATTTGCCTAAATGACATATATAACATGCCAAAGGAAGTAATTGGTTTCATAAAGCGCTTTGAAATTTTAAAATGTGTAATGGAATATAAATGCATGTGGAACATACAACAGTATATTGTGTAGAATGGAACTGCAGATGCTAGTAGGTGCCGAAGATAGACACAAAGTGCAGGAGTAACTCAGTGCCCGCAGGCCCTCGACCGCCCGCAGGCCCCGGGCCCCAACTCTGGCCCGAGCCGCCGGCCTGAGTCCCCCGACGCCATCTTGGCCACGAGGAGCGCCTCCAGGACTCACCAGGACGCCGCCTTCACCGACCTCCACGCCGATGCTGCCGCCGACCTCCACCTGCCTACTGATGATGCCCAGCCCCGCTGCCTGCCTGGTAACTCTGTTTATCTCCCCCTCCCCGATTCCACCGCCCATCACCAGCGCAACGCGACTGCCGAACCTCGCCGTCCCCCGGGACCACCTAACTCCATCGCCGCACTGGGCCCATCCAGCATCGCTGTTGTACTGGGCCCGCCGAAGACCACAGCCGCACCCGCCTCACCTTGCATCGCCGCCGGACCGGGGCTACCCGAACACGGCCGCCGCACCGCACACCACTCATCTCGCCGCCTCACCGGTCGGACCGACCACCGCCCACCGGGACCTCCAACGCATCGCCCGCCGACCCCGTATCTACTGCCCGTGGACTCCTACCTCCGGGCCCGCCGACCCACGACACTCCACCGCCCTCCAGCAGCCCACAGCCGTCGCCGCACCTGCACACTGGACTCTGCAGTGGGCCTGAAGCCTCCACATTGCTAACTCCTCCCACCGCTCTGTCTTTAACGGCACTGGGTCCTAGTGCCCGTCTCCCCAGCCCCAGTAACCTTAGTGGCTATTCCACTAGGTCTTCCTCATCCCCCCCCTACCATGTAACCCCTGCTCTTCCCCACCCACACCACAGCCCCATACCCCCCACCCCCTGACCACCCTCCACCCCCCACCACACAACGCTTCGTCCTCAGTCCACTCACCTGCCTTCCTCCGGCCACAACCCCCATCCTTGCCGCGTGTTCACCATCCCCCCGGACCTCCCCCTCTCCGACATCGAACGGTCTGTCCTCAGCAGAGGTCTCACCTTTGTCCCCCTCCGTCCCCACCTCAATGAGTTCCGCGCCCACCACGACTTGGAGCTCTTCTACCGTCGCCTCCGCCTCACAGCGTTCTTCCACGGGAAGAAGCCCTCGCCCCCCACTGATGATCCCTTTTCCTGTCTCCCACGTACCGCCTCCACTTGGAACCCCCCTCGTAGTCTTCGGCTGTAGAACTATTTATCCAGAACTGCCGTCGGGACATCAACCGCCTCGACTTCTCCACCCCCCTGTCTCACTCCAATCTCTCCAGCCCTGAACGTGCTGCCATCGACTCACTCCGTAACAACCCAGACTGGGTTATCAAACCCGCCGACAAGGGAGGTGCCGTGGTAGTCTGGCGCGTCGATCTCTACAAAGCGGAGGCCGCGCGCCAACTCTCGGACACCTCCTCCTACTTACCCCTGGACCATGACCCCACTGACGAACACCAGGCCACCATCTCGAGCACCATAACCGACTTCATCAGCTCCGGCTCCCTACCCCCCCGAGCCTCCGACCTCATCGTTTCCCAGCCCCGCACGGCCCGTTTTTACCTTCTCCCCAAAATCCACAAATCCGACTGCCCTGGCAGACCCATTGTCTCTGCTTGTTCGTGCCCCACCGAACACATTTCCACATACCTTGACGCCATCCTATCCCCCTTTGTTAAATCCCTCCCCACCTATGTTCAAGACACCTCAGACACTCTCCGTCGGCTCCGTGCATTCCATTCCCCAGGCCCCCATCCTCTCATCTTTACCATGGACGTCCAGTCACTCTACACCTCCATCCCCACCAGGACGGTCTCAAAGCCCTCCGGTTCTTCCTCGACCAGAGGAGCAACCCATACCCGTCCACTGACACCCTCCTCCGCCTAGCAGAGTTGGTCCTCACCCTCAATAACTTCTCTTTTGATTCCTCCCATTTCCTCCAAACACAAGGCGTAGCTATGGGCACACGCATGGGCCCCAGCTACGCTTGCCTCTTTGTTGGGTATGTCGAACAATCCTTGTTCTCGGCATACCAGGGCCCCATCCCCGACCTCTACCTCCGTTACATCGACGACTGCTTTGGTGTCACCTCCTGCACCCACACACAACTGACTGACTTCATTCATTTCACCACCAACTTCCATCCGGCACTCAAATACACTTGGACCATTTCCGACACTTCCCTACCATTCCTTGACCTCACCATCTCTATTGCAGGTGATACACTCCTGACCGACATCCCACTACAAACCTACTGACTCCCACAGCTACCTGGACTACTCCTCCTCCCACCCTGCTTCCTGTAAGGACTCCATCCCCTATTCCCAATTCCTCCGTCTACGCCGCATCTGCTCCCAGGATGAGGTGTTCCACACCAGGTCATCACAAATGGCCTCATTCTTCAGAGAACGGGGATTCCCCTCCCCCACTATTGATGAGGCTCGCACCAGGGTCTCCTCCATACCCGCAACACTGCCCTCTCTCCCCATTCCCCCACACGCAAACAGGGCAGAGTCCCCTGGTCCTCACCTTTCACCCCACCAGCCGGCAAATACAACATATAGTCCTCCGCCAGTTTCGCCACCTCCAACGTGACCCCACCACCCGCCACATCTTCCCATCTCCCCCCCTGTCTGCCTTCCGCAAAGACCGCTCCCTCCGCAACTCCCTTGTCCATTCTTCCCTCCCCTCCCACTCTACCCCTTCCCCGGGCACTTTCCCTTGCAACCGCAAGAAATGCAACACTTGTCCCTTCACCTCCCCCCTCCACTCCTTTCAGGGACCCAAGCAGTCCTTCCAGGTCCGACAGAGGTTCACCTGCACCTCCTCCAACCTCATCTACTGCATCCGTTGCTCCAGATGCCAGATGATCTATATCGGTGAGACCAAGCGGAGGCTTGGCGATCGCTTCGCCGAACACCTCCGCTCGGTCCGCAATAACCAACCCGACCTCCGGTGGCTCAGCACTTCAACTCCCCCTCCCATTCCACATCCGACCTCTCGGTCCTGGGCCTCCTCCACGGCCAGAGTGAGCAACACCGCAAGCTGGAGGAACAGCACCTCATATTCCGCTTGGGGAGTCTGCATCCTTTGGGCTTGAATATTGAATTTTCTCAATTCTGTTAACCCTTGCTGTCTCCTCCCTTCCCACCCCTCCCTCAGCCCTCGGGCCCTGGCATTCCCTCTATCTCTATCTCCCTCCCCCACCCAAGTCGCACCAGCTTCTCATTTTCACACCACAAACAGCTTACAATGGCTTGTTCCCTTTATCACCGATACTTTTTTGCATATCTTTCACTCATTGTTCCTTATCTCTCCACATCACCGTCTATATCTCTTGTTTCCCTGATCCCTGACCAGTCTGAAGAAGGGTCTCGACCCGAAACGTCGCCTATCTCCATCGCTCCTTAGATGCTGCTGCACCCGCTGAGTTTCTCCAGCTTTTTGTGTACCCTCGATTCTCCAGCATCTACAGTTCTTCTTTAAAACTCAGTGGGCAGGCAGCTTCTCTGGAGAAAAAGGATGGGTGATGTTTCGGGTCGGGGAGCTTCTTCAGTCTGAAAGTAGAGGGGAAGGAACTGGAGGAAAGAAAATGCCCGAACAAAGCATGGCTGGCAACAGATGACCAAAGAACAGTGGAGTCCCTAATAGCCCATTGCTGGCTGGGGAGGAAGTGATAATGAAGGGATACAAGGATGCAAACAGTGGAACTAGTAGGATGACGAGTGGTGGAGGGTGGCAGGGAGGAAATGCAGAGGTTACTAGAAATTAAATAAATTGACGTTCATACTGTTGGGTTGTAAGCTGCCCAGGCGAAATATGAGGTGCTGTTCCTCCAATTTGCATGTGGTCTCGCTCTGACAGTGGAGGAGGCCCAGGACAGAAAATGTTTGGCTGCTAGGAGATCGCAAGTCCCTGCTCTATGACACCCCTTGGAGTCCTGCCATTCTCTGTGAAGGCCCTGTCCTGGTTTGACTTCCCAAAATGCATCACTTAGCACGTATCTGCATTAAACTCCATTAAGCAGTCCTCAGCCTACTTCTCCAACTGATCAAAATCCTGCCATGTAATTTTTGATAACCATCTTCACAATCGACAATACCACAAACAGCAATGTAACCACAAATAACAATGGGCCCAGCACCGATCCCTGAGGCACACCTCCAGTCGGAAAAACAACCTCCCACATCACCCGCTCCTTCCTTCCAAGATGGACACAAAATGCTAGAGTAACTCATCGGAACAGGCAGCATCACTGGAGAGAAGGAATGGGTGATGGTTTGGGCCGAGACCCTTCTTCAGGTCTGAATGCAGCACCTCCTCGAACAGAGGGTAAATACTCATTAAGGACCTTGCCTATCTTCTGAGGCTCTACACACAGAAATGAACACTGGTTTCTGAGGGGGCCTAGGAGAACAAGGATTTCATTTCTACCCGTGTAGTAGATTTTGTAACACTGACCACTTGTAGTGATGAACTATCTTTTATTAGCCTTGGCCTGAATGCATCAGAAGTAGATCTAGTTTTAGAATGGACCCTATGCCTCGGGAGATCTTGGATACAGGGAGTAAGAGTAATTACTATCCAATGGTGCATTGTTCTAAGCATTGCAGTTGAAACTGTGCAGTCCCAATGAAAGCAAATAATCTTTGCAGCGATCATTCCTTGAAAGGGAGAACTAGTCTTTGGCATGGAATGGAACTTCAAATTATAGTCAGGGCAATCAATTAATTCCTTTGCTGTCACCGGCTGGGTCTCAATAATGACAGAGCGAACAATCCCATGAGTAATTAGGAGCTTTACAGGTTTAGTGATACTGGAAAAGAAAAACATAAAAATGAGTTTCACTCAACAGATTCACAAGTTGAACAAAGATGCATGACAGCAAAAGTACTTCATGGTCAATGAAAATAAGTGAGTTGGCCATATAAACTGGAAGGTTCCTCATTCATTTTGCTTTGGAGATGCAGGGGGTAATTACATTTCTGCGTAGAACTGATAATAGTTTCTGAAGCCTTGGGATTGCAACATTAAGATCAGAAGGAATGAGAATTTCAACCAGTTTTGCATGCAAAGGCTGTCAACATAAGGTCAATCAGTAGGCACTTGATCAGCACAGATTTGGTTTCAAATATTCATGGCTGAAAGGTAAATTAGTTTTCAAGGGTGGTGCATGTTGACTAAGAATAATAAAGGTTATTGCATGAGAAATTTTAAGACTATTGCACAGTTCATTTAGTTTTGGGGCAATGTGTCAGAATCTAATGATCTGTGATACCAACTTCATACTAGCTTGAATAACCCTTTTATTGTGGCTCTTAATATTTTTCTCAAGCCATCAGTAGAATTATCAATCAATGTCACATTATGGCCTTTTTACGTTGGTAGTTCCCAACAACAGGAAGCTACTCCGTTTTGGTTCAGGGAGTTATTTTGAATCAAAAGAGATGTAATTCATGCCCTCAAAGTTGGATTCGAAATTAGGATCTAGCTATGAAAATTAAACATGATATATAATTCACAACATCATGCAGTGCACAGAATTAATTATTTTAAGTTTCTCTGACATATTTAAAACAATTGCTGAGTGGAAATGCACTTCACTGGCAATGCCAATGTTTATTGGTCATCTCTAAGTGCTCCTTTACTAAGCATGGGTGGGTTTGAAGTTGCGAATAGGTTGGACTAATTAGTGACAGCAAATGTCTTCCCATGAAGACCATTAGTGGACCAGGTCGATCTTTATGATAGCTTCACGGTTGGTGATCCTGACATTAGCTTTTATTTTTAAAAAGTTTCAAGATTGATTTAGTTGCCTGTTATTAAATTCTTCACCTGACTTGCTGGGGTACAAGTACGTCGTTTTCTGGAAGTGCATCTCAGGTAGATATTGTGGTGAAGAATGCTTTTGGCATGTTGGCATGCAGTCAAGGAATTGAGTATAGAAGTTTGAACTTTATGTTATAGTTGTACAAGACGTTGGTTAGATCAACTGTGATCTGTTCAGTTTTGGTTACCCTGTTTCTGAAAAGTGGCTTTTTAGCTGGAAAGAGTGCAGAGAAGATTTCTGAGGAAGTTACCTGGACTCGAGGTCCTGAGTTATAGGGAGAGCTTGGACAGATGAGGACTTTATTCCTTTGCATGCAGAAGGATGAAGGATGATCTTATAGAGGTGTATAAAGACATGAGGGGAATGATAGGATAAAGTCTTTATCCCAAATATGGGAATCAAGAAGCAGCGGGCATAGGTTTAAGGTGAAAATGAAATATTCACTAGGAGCGGAAAGTTTTCATCCAGATATTTGGATATTTCATCCAGGTATTTGGAACGAGCTGCCAATAGTTGAGGCAGGTACAACAATAACCAGTAAATAATATTTGAATAGGCACTTGGATAGGAAAGGTTTGGAGGGATGTGGGCCAAACACAGACTAAGGGGACTAGCTTGGATGGTGCACTTTAGTTGGTATGGATGAGTAAACCAACATGTTTCCTTGTTGTATGACTCTATATCTCTGTGTCTCGAGATCACTTTTACAGACCACTGACTGCGAGTCCCCAAACTTCACCACTAGGCTAATGCATCACTCATTTTTCAAACGTGAGTGAAGGTAGATATCTTATCAGGCAATGCATGATCAAGACTCATAATGATTGCCGTGGCAACCTAGCACAGCTAGTAGAACAGTTGCCTCCCAGCTCTGCAAGCCAGGTACTATCCTACCCCCTGGTGCAGTGTGGCTCGAGTTTGCACTCCCTTTGTGTTCACATGGGTTTCCTCCCACATAGCAATAATGTGCTGATTGGTAGATTAATTAGCTGCTTAAATTGCCTCTGGTATGTTGGCAGGAGAATTAGAGAGGAATTGATGGATGAGCAAGAGAGAGGAAGTTATAGGAAAATTAATGGGATTAGCATGGTCCTAATCAACCTGTTTGAGAACTGGCATGGACCTAACGGATTCTAAACATTCGGGTCGTGCATAATGATATGGAGCTTTAATTTTTGAGAACATAAGATTGTGGAAGGAATATAAAAGGGATGTGTAATTTTCACTGGTTTGAGACCACAGAGATAAACAAATGAGTGAGAAATGATACAAAAAATGATGAATAACAATTCAGAGAGTGAGGAAGATAACCTGTTAGCGTGAGGCCGCACTTGGAGAATTGTGTTCAGATTTTGTCAACCTGCTGTTGGAAAGATGTCATAAGCAAGAGAGTTAGATTTAGCTCTAGGGCTAACGGAATTAAGGGATATGGGGAGAAAGCAGGAACAGGGTAGTGATTTTTAATGTTCAGCCATGATCATATTGAATGGTGGTGCTGGCTCAAAGGGGCGAATGGCCTCCTTCTGAACCTATTTTCTATGTTTCCATGCTGGATGGAGTGTAAAGAAGATTTACGAGGATGTTGCCAGGACTTGAGTGGCTGAGCTCCGATGAGAGGTCGGGCAGGCTGGAACCTTATTCCGTGGAGCATAAGAGACTAAGGGGTGATCTCATCGAGGTGCGCAGAATCATGTGAGGAATAGATAGACTTAATGCACAATTTATTTCTCAGGGTTTGGGAAATCAAGAACCAGAAGGATTTAAGGTGAAGGGAAAATATGGGAAGCATGAGGGGCATCTTTTTCAGACAGGGAGCAGTGCGTATATTGAATGAACTGCCAGAGGAAGTGGTTACAAGCAGGTACAATGACAGCTTTTGAAAAACATTTGGACAAGTATATGGATAGGAAAGATTATAGGGATATGGATTAAGCCTGGGCAAATGGGGTTATCTTAAATGGGCATCTTGGTCGTATGCTTGAGTTGGGCCAAAGGGCCTGTTTCATGCTGTACGGGTCTATGTAAGTGCAAGGACTCTATGGAGATGCAAGGTGCATATTGCAGCTCTAAAATAATCAAATGTTTAACAGGATTGCTACCTGATGGAACCTTTAAGAGAACGGCATAGAAATAGACAGATGCCCAGAGGCTTTGTGAAACAGGTTTTAATGAATAACATAAATGTGAGAAGGGAGAAAAATAGTTAGTACACTTCAAAAAGCAAGAGGGGTAGAAAGGCCAAGAGCCTGGAACGAAGGAATGACCTTGTAAACGTGAGGCACCCGGTGTGTTATTACCTTTTACGGTGTATTTCATGCTTAATGCTTTAGTGTCATTAACTTGAGCAACATTTACCCCACATCACCGTTTTCCCAGGAGAGAGGTGACGGGCTCTGCCTTGAACCACTGCCATCTCTGTGCAAAGTTGCGCTCACAATGCTGTCGTCACCGGCCATGTTACACTTATCAAATGTCTCCAAATCCGGGGAATGACGGCTTGCTTTTCTGCAATACCATGTGGACTTTTATGATGATCTTACAGCTACATGGTCACTTTATCTTGATGCCAGTTTTAATAACAACATTTTCTACCTCCAGCAACAGGGATTTCAAAGTCAAAAGAGTTTATTGTCATGTGTCCCTGACAGGACAATGAAATTCGTTCTTTGCATAGCACAACAGAACATAGTAGGCATTGACTACAATTATATACTTAAATACACACATTAATTAATAAATTAATAAAGTGCAAATAACAGATGGAGGGGTATTAATGTTCAGAGTTTTGTCCGAGCCAAGTTTAATAGCCTGATAGCAGTGGGGAAATAGCTATTCCTGAACCGGGTCGTTGCAGTTCTCAGGCTCCTGTACCTTCTACCCAAAGGTAGCAGGGAGATGAGTGTGTGGCCAGGGTGGTGTGGGTCCTTGATGATGCTGCCAGCCTTTTTGAGGCAGCGACTGTGGTAGATCCCCTCGATGGATGGAAGGAAGGTCAGAGCCGATGATGGACTGGGCAGTGTTAACTACTTTTTGTAGTCTTTTCCTCTCCAGGGCACTCAAATTGCCGAACCAAGCCACGATGCAACCGGTCAGCAAGCTCTCTACTGTGCACCTGTAGAAGTTAGAGAGAGTCCTCCTTGACAGACCGACTCTCCGTAATCTTCTCAGGAAGTAGAGGCGCTGATGAGCTTTCTTAATAATTGCATCTGTGTTCTCGGACCAGGAAAGATCTTCACAGATGTGCACGCCCAGAAATTTGAAGCTCTTGACCCTTTCAACCATCGACCCATTGATATAGACAGGACTGTGAGTCCCCATCCTACTCCTTCCAAAGTCCACAATCAGTTCCTTGGTTTTGCTGGTGTTGAGGGCCAGGTTATTGTGCTGGCTCCATATGGACAGTCGCTCGATCTCTCTTCTGTACTTTGACTCAACCCCATCAGTGATACGTCCCACAACAGTGATGCCGTCATCGAACTTGATGATGGAGTTCACACTATGACCGGCTACGCAGTCATGAGTATAGAGTGAGTACAGCAGGGGGCTGAGCACGCAGCCTTGAGGTGCTCCCGAGCTGATTGTTGTCGAGTCTGACACATTTCCACCAATACGAACAAACTGTGGTCTGTGAATGAGGAAGTCGAGGATCCAATTGCAGAGGGATGCGCAGAGACCCAGTTCTGCGAGTTTGGTAACCAGCTTGGAGGGGATGATTGTGTTAAATGCCGAGCTGTAGTCAATGAATAACAGCCTGACATATGAGTTTTTGTTGTCCAAGTGGTCCAGAGCGGAGTGGAGGGCCAGCGAGATCGCGTCCACCGTTGATCTGTTGTGGCGGTAAGCGAACTGCAGTGGGTCCAGGTTTTTGTCGAGGTAGGAGTTGATTTGCGCCATGATCAACCTCTCAAAGCACTTCATCACCACAGACGTTAGTGCCACAGGTCGATAGTCTTTGAGGCTCGTCACCTTACTCTTCTAACCAGACTGATTCCTGGGATGTCAGGACTGTCTTATGAAGAAAGACTGGATAGACTCGGTTTATACTCTCTGGAATTTAGGAGATTGAGAGGGGATCTTATAGAAACTTTCAAAATTCTTAAGGGGTTGGACAGGCTAGATGCAGGAAGATTGTTCCCGATGTTGGGGAAGTCCAGGACAAGGGGTCACAGCTTAAGGATAAGGGGGAAATCCTTTAAGACCGAGATGAGAAAGACTTTTTTCACACAGAGAGTGGTGAGTCTCTGGAACTCTCTGCCACAGAGGGTAGTTGAGGCCAGTTCATTGGCTATATTTAAGAGTGAGTTGGATGTGGCCCTTGTGGCTAAGGGGATCAGAGGGTATGGAGAGAAGGCAGGTACGGGTTACTGAGTTGGATGATCAGCCATGATCATATTGAATGGCGGTGCAGGCTCGAAGGGCTGAATGGCCTACTCCTGCACCTAATTTCTATGTTTCTATGTTTCTATGTTTCTTGGGCACCGGTATTATTGATGCCCTTTTGAGGTAGGTGGGAACCTCAGACCTCAGAAGTGACAGGTTGAAAATGTCCGTAAAAACTCCAGCCAGTTGGTCCGCACAGGTTTTTAGAACACGACCAGGTATGCCATCAGGTCCAGATGCTTTTCGAGTGTTCACCCCTCTGAAGGATTTCCTGACGTCGGCCTCTGTGACTGAGACTGAAATACCATCACAGCGAATGGGGGCTCGGGAAGGCACATCGGTGTTCTCCCTATCAAAGCGTGCGTAAAATGCATTGAGCTCATCAGGGAGTGGTGTATCGCCGACATCCGAGCTGCCTCCTGGTTTCGCCTTGTAGGAGGTGATTGCATTCAGTCCCTGCCACAGCTGCTGAACATCTGTCTCATCCTCCAGTTTGAAGCAGAACTCCCTTTTGGCCTTTTTGATGGCCTTACCAAGGTCGTATCTGGACTTCGTGTAGACCACTGTATCATCAGACATGAATGCCCGGTGTCTGGTCTTCAGAAGAGTGCGGATCTCACAGTTCATCCAAGGTTTCTGATTGGGAAACACTCGGAAGGTTTTTGTAGGGATGCAGTCCTCCACACATTTCTTAATGAAGTCTGTAACGACTGTGGCGTATTCATTCAAGTCCGTTGCCAAGTCCTTGAACATTGCCCAGTCTACAGACTCCAAACAGTCCTGTAGTTGTTCCTCTGCCCGTCCCCCCCCCCCACCCCCCCCCCCCACCCCCGACCAGCTCTGTACTGTCCTCACCTCTGGGGGTGCGCTCTTTAATTGCTGCCTGTAGGCAGGAAGAAGCAGCACCGCAGTATAGTCGGATTTACCGAAGTGAGGATGAGGGATAGAGCGGTATGAGGGATAGAGCGGGATGATGGTGTAGCAGTGGTTGAGGGTGTTTGGTCCTCTGGTGCAGCAGAGCACCAGAACTCTTGTCCTCTGGTTTGTTAGTCCAATATCGTAGCAACTGCATCACTATGCCCCACAGCTAGACTACCTCTCTGACACTTGATTAAGGTAAAACGCTGAAGGCAAACACTTCCATCACAGGAGAGGAAAGAGACTGTTGACAAAATGAGGACATTAATGTGTAGAAGCAGTGTGAATTCTTGGAAAGTCAAAGCAAATTGAAATACATATCAAACCACTGCTTAAGCTGATGCTATTGGCTCATGTTCACTTTATTTATTTCTATCCACTAATAATTCAGTTGAATGTTCTAGCATGTTTTATGATGCAGTTGGGATAGGAACCTGATTGAAATGCTGCCAGAAACCTTATTCTTCCACAAGAACTTAATTCCCAATTCAAACATAAATATGTGGTTACCATGGAACAAGATGAATGTGCACACGTGTAAGATATTCCACTTTCTTGCCTTGTGGGGTCATGCATTCTTTGCTTTAGGTGAGGACTGATAATTTAAATTGAGCCTTAGGCAGTTTGGTTCATTTTAGTTGTAACTAGAACAAGTGGGACCCATTGGGTCCCTGTCACACGGGAGGTCTGGTCCCCCAAAGTAACCTGTTCCTATTCAACCACTCACCCATAGCCCCCACAAGAGGCCTGGTCCCCCAGCGCAACCCATTTCCCAACGCAATATTCCACCACTCACCCGTTACCCCAATGCAACCCGATCCCCTAACGCAATATTCCACCACACACCCATAACCCCCAACTGCGCAGGGGTGGCTCATTTCCCCTTATCCCCAGCACTCCCTCCCCCTTTTCACCCTCCCTCATTTTAAACTTAAAGAAAATCCAATTGCACTTGCTGCCAACACTCAGTGTCCTGTGATTTGCAACATTGTAATGGGCAGGGGCAGCAAGTTGGAATTTGATTTTTTACAGTGAGAAGTTACATTTTTAAAGTTTAAAACATCAATGTGAAGGAAACTTTGATAAAAGACACCACAGGACAATTGTGAGCAAGGTGGTATTTTTTTATATAAATGAAATCCAATTGTGATGTCATTGTGGGGTAGAGCACTGCGCAGGGTCAGTTTATGTAAATGAGATCCTATTGTGATATCATAGCTGCTAACTGCCAATGCAACTTCAACTGATTTTTTTCTCAAACTGGATTTTGTAAAGTTAAAAATGTGAAATATACCATCAATCTGAATGAAAATTGATATGTCAAGGAGAACTCTCTTGAACTTCTACAGGTGCACAGTAGAGAGCATACCGACTGGTTGCATCGTGGCTTGGTTCGGCAACTTGAACGTCCAGCAGCGGAAAATGCTGCAAATAGTTGTAAACACTGCCCAGTCCATCATCGGCTCTAACCTCCCCACCATCGAAGGGATCTATCGCAGTCACTGCCTCAAAAAGGCTGGCAACATCATCAAAGACCCACACCCTCAGATCTCCTTTGCCATCAGGTAGAAGGTACAGGAGCCTGAAATCTGGTACATCCAGGTTCAGGAACAGTTTCTTCCCCACAGCCATCAGGCTATTAAACACAACATCATACAAACTCTGAACTATAACAGCCTATTGCACTTTATCTTTTTATTTATGTGTATATATATATGGTCTATGGTATATAGACACACTGATCTGTTCTGTCTTATGCCAACAATATTCTGTTGTGCTGCAGCAAGCAAGAATTTCATGGTCCTATCTGGGACACTTGATAATAAACTCTCTTGACTTGACTTGACTTGACATGAAATATACCATCAATCTGAACAAAAATTGATACATCACAGAACAGGACAATGGTGAGTTAGGTGGTTTCGTGAACTGTTTTGGTGTAATTCACTGAATGAATCACACGCAGACACACAGACTCACAAACAAACAAGATGAGAGTTTTAGTAATATATACTAGACCAAGTGGGCCCCGTTGGGCCCAGTTCCGCCAACGCAATATTCCACCACTCTACCGTTCATGTTGTGACGCCAGAGATCTCCATTGTGACCCTCCCCCAACTGCACCTCGCCATCCCTCTTCCTACCTCTATCCTCCTCCATTCCCGCTCATATTCCAGCACTCCCTCCCCCTCCTCTTCACTCTCCTTCACTCTCCTTCTTTGTTCCTTTTGAAAACTGAGTTTTTTTAATGTAAATGAGAGCCTCATTGTGGGGTGGAACAGTGCTGATGGGCAGTTTATGTAAATGAGATCCCATTGTGATGTGATACACTGCTAACAGCCAGTGCAGATGGAAGAGATTTTTTTCAAACTTTAAAATGTCAATAACTTGTAAAATATGGCATCAATCTGAACAAAAATTACATCACAGCACAATGTGGTGCAAAAAATGTAGTACTATGGTGTACCATTTTTGTGCAAATATAGGTACAAACTGGCACACAAATATAGAAACAAGATGAGAGTTTTAATAATATACTAGACCAAGTGCAGACCCGTTGGGTCTGTTCCCACAACGTGCATTTGCGGGGGGGGGGGGGGGGGGGGGTGGGGGGGGGGGGGCAGCATGTCCCTGAGGGTGGGAGAGGAGAGAGGGAAGGGGGAGGGGAGAGGGAGAAGGTGAGAGGGGAAGGTTGAGAGGAGAGGGGTTAGGGAGAAGGGGAGAGGAGAGGGGGAGGAAGAGGGGTAGGGGAGAGGTGGAGAGAGAGTGAAGGGGGAGCGAGAGTAGGATGAGAAGGAGAGAGGTGGGGAGAGAGATGGGGTGAGAGAGGAGGGGGAGAGACAGAAAGGGGAGGGGGAGGGAGAAGGAAAGAGCAGGGGGAGAGGGGTAGCAGGGAGTGGTGCAAGAGCGAGGGGTGGGGGGTAGATGGGGGTGAAGAGGGGTGGGGAGAGGGGGTGGGAGGGGTGAGGAGCGAGATGGAGAGGGAGGAGGAGAGGGGGGTGGGGGAGGGTGTGAGGGTTCAGGGAGGGGGTGAGAGGGGTGGGGGAGTGGTGGGGGGGAGGTGAGAGGGAGGAGGGGAAGGGAAGAGAGGGGGAAGAGTGTGGAGGGAGGGGAGAGGGGTAGGGGGGGGAGAGGGAAGAGTGTGGAGGGAGGGGGAGAGTGGTGGGGGGGAAGAGTGGGGAGGGAGGGGGAGAGCAGTGAGAGGGGGGAGAGTGGGGAGGGAGAGGGGAGGGAGGGGGGAGAGATGGGTGGGGAAGGGAGATGGGGAGGAGGGGGATGGGTGAGAGGTGGAAGTGGGGAGGGAGGGAGGGTGGGAGGTGTAGGGGAGAGTGGTGGAAGTGGGAGAGAGAGAGGGGAGGGGTGGGGAGTAGTGGAAGAGGGAGAGAGGGGTAGGGGAAAAGGGGTGCAGGGAAGGGAGAGGGAGGGAAGTGGAAGAATGGGGGGAGAGGGGTAGGGGGAGTGGTGGAAGATGGACAGGGGTAGGGGAAGGGGGCGGGGGAGAGAAGGAAGGGGGTGGGGGAGAGAGAGGGAAGGGGTGGGAGGAGGAGGGGTGTGAGGGGGGTAGAGGGGTGGGGGAAGGGGAAGGGAGAGGGGGAGGTGAGAGGAGAGGGGTGGTGGAGAAGAGGGGAGGAAAGGGAGAGGTGGCGGGGAGGGGAGAGGAGAGGGGGAGGGGATAGGTGGAGAGAGAGTGGAGAGGGAGGGAGAGGAGAGAGTGGAAGGGGAGAGAGAGGAGGGGGGAGAGAGGGAAAGGGGAGGGAGAGAGGTGGGGGAGGGGGGGGCTGGGGCTGGTGCAAGGGCAGATGTAAATGAGATCCATTCCGATTGGACATCTGTGAGCATTGGGCATTGTGACATCACACAATGGAATGTTGACCAACATTCTATGGGTGAGAGCAGTTTGATTTTTTTAAGATTTTGAAATATTGGGGGGGGGGGGGGGAGGATTTTATTAAAAATGTGTGCGTAACAGTGTCTAAATGTAATAAGGAACGCATTAGTGAATGTAAAAGCGTAATCTCTAGTCACACACTAAGCGGGGAAGGGGGAAGGGGGAGAGAAGTGAAAGCGTAGGGAGGGAGGGGAAGAGGGGTAGGGGGAGTGGTGGAAGAAGGACAGAGGGTTAGTAGTCTTTTCCTCTCCAGGGCATTCAAGTTGCCGAACCAATGATCGTTTTCTCTGACCTGTGCTCTCAACCTTCCTGCTGTGTGGCAAAAGTTGCAACTGTTGCCAAATCTTTCCATTTAATAATTATATTGATGTCCTTTAAAACCAGGCAATCACTTCATCCTTGAATATTAGGGCAGCAGGAAGGAGAAATGTTGAAGTGGGGTTGATAATGTTGCCTTTGAGGCCATTCGGTGAGCAAACTGGGAAACCTTAACCAAATCCTGCTGGTGATTTCACCATTGGACTCTTTTTATTAACATCCTGCTTCCTTCCTTCCAACAGCTTTCCCTTCATTGATTGATTGAAAGATACAGCTTAGAAACGGGCCCTTTGACTCATCGAGTCCACACCAACCTTCGATCACCCATTCACTAGATCTATGTTATTCCTACTTTCTCATTGACTCTCAACACATTGGGGATAATTGACAGAGACCACTAACCTACAAACCTGCACTTCTTTGGGATGTGAGAGGAAAGGGTTGCACCTGGAGGAAACCCATGCAATCACAGGTAGAGCACGCAAACTCCACACTGACAGCAACAAGTTCAGCATCAAACCCAGATTTCTGGTGTAATGAGGCAGCAGAGCTCTACCAGCGGTGCCACTGTGCCCCCCTTCATCTCCTCTGTGGTTCCTCCAGCTTAATTCTGGACCCCTGTACATTTCCTTGTTTTGTCCTCAACCGGCATCTGGGTCCTCTCTGCTCTCCACTTCAGACCCTTCCACAACCTTCTGATGTTCTGTCCAATTGTTCCCTGAATCAATTATTCCCCTAGTCAAACCTCCTCAAACCACCCTTGCATTCTTCCCCTGATGCTCACCCCAAACCCGACTTTCAAAACTAATCAAAATATTAGTGTGCAAAACTAGAGCACATGGTATTGGGGGTAGGGTATTGACATGGATAGAGAATTGGTTGGTAGACAGGAAGCAATGAGTAGGAATAGTAAGATTAAATGAGAACTTATCTGTTACGATGAGGGATTACGTGAAGACCCCGCCAGCACGCATGTGCGACATTCTTCAAAGCAGCGGTGTGAAATCACAGATACCAGAGTTGACTAACATAGTAAGATAAGAGAAGAACTTTATATACCAGTTGACCTTTATAATAGAGGGTTTGAGAGCGGAAGGCACGTAATCCCTCATCGTAACTCCACATAAATTAAAGATCAAACTTCAAACTGGTAAGTTCTAATTTAATCTTACTATTTTACTTGGGAGTCACGTGAGTGACTATGTGAAGATTTCAAAGCTCTGTGATTTCATGCCCTGGAACGAGTCCATGCTCACACACTGCCATGTTAGGAATGGAGGATGTAACGTATTTCAGACAAGAACTGTGCTGAAAAACAAAAAGGTATTTATTTCATACCTAAAATAATAATGCCCCTACATTGGGATAAATCATGAAACAGAACTTAAAATTTTTCCCACAAATGTCTCAAGAGCAGCCACGGGTTTATTATAGAAGTGCTGAAAAGTCCGTTCATTACTCCAACCCGCTGTTGCAAGGATGTGGTCCATTGGAACTTCCATCATCCTTGCCACCGATGTGGATGCAGCCCTGGTGGAGTGAGATTTAAAAACATTAGTGTCCACCCCCGCTGCACCCAATACCACCCTTAACCATCTGGAAATGGTTTGTACTGCAACCTTATGGTGAGGGCGTTTGTGGCTAATATGTAAAGTCCTCTCCGTGCCCCTGAGACTCTTGGTGACCTCTATATATCGCAATATATATGGCACGATGCAGAGCCGACATCTGCAGGATAGGCCAGAAATTCTAATTTTTGGCCAGTGGATCCGGGTCTATCCTGTTTAAGCAACCCCTGTATTAGGAAGGTTATCTTGTCATTAGTGATATACATGGCGTCCATACTTAATTGATGTAAGGACTGGACCTGTTGTGCTGTTACAAGTGCCATTAACATAACCATTTAATAGGTTAATTTATCCAGTGTGAGTCCCGATATAGGTGTCCATCCTCAAAGCATAGTCAGCACTATGCCTATGTCCCATGTATGGGTGTATCTGGGCCTGGGGGGATTAGAATTAAATATACCCCTTATTAGTTTAGATATCAGTGATTGTGATCCCACAGCCAGGTGTTCACACCCTCGCCCCAGATAATTGGATAGGGCACTACGGGCACAATTAATGGCACTGTAGCTCAATCCCTCATCAAAATTAAGGGTAGCCAGGAACTCCAGCACTTCAGTGATGGTGGCTGTGTCGTATGAAGTGTTTGTTCTGGTGCAGAACACTTCCCATTTCTTCACATATGTTAGATATTGTCTTCTGGTGGACACCCTGCACGACGCTGTGATGACATTTATCATCCTGTCGGAGAGTCCGTAGTCCAGAAATGGCCTGTTCAGAATTTGCAAACTAACCGGTTTATTCGGTCATGGCACGGATGACTTTCCCCTGTCACAGGGTGTACCAAAAGGCACGGACGTTTGTTGATCAGAATGCAGGGTATATTTATTACTACTGGGAACCATGATTGGGTAGGCCAGTCGGGAACAACCAAAATACCTGTTGCGGTGTCTTGTTTGATTTTTGAAGACCCGACTGATGAGGCAGAAGGCGGGGAATGCATAGAAAAAACATATCCCCCCAATATAGCGAGAAAGCGTCCATCACTACTGCCCCAGGGTCTGGTTCCCAAGCAACATATGTTGGTAGTTGGTGATTTAATCTGGATGCAAAAAGGTTGATATTTGGTGTCCCATACCGTTCTATAATATCGGCAAAAACTTTCCGATCCAACATCCATTCGGTGTTGTCGTTGAATTTGCGTGAAGCTGGTGTCTGCCACTGTATTTAGCTTACCTGGAAGGTAAGTGGCTGAGATCCATATATTCCTTTCCAGACACCAGTGCCAGATATTATTAACCAATTCATCACATGATATCGACTTTATTCCACCCATATGATTAATATAGGCCACCACGGTGGTATTATCAATCTTTAATCGAACATGCAAATGGTGCATGTCTGAGCAGTAGGCCCGGAGTCCATGAAATACTCCCAGCATTTCTAGATAATTAATCCCTAGTGCTCCAAACAGGTTAATTCTTGTGCACTCCATCTGCCACCACAACTAGAGGTGGTATTAGTTGCTCCCCAACCTTTTGCACTGGCAACAGTCTGTAATGTAACCGTGGGATTCATAATAGTGATGGGGTTAGAACAATGCTGTATATTGTCTATCCACCAATTTAACTCTAATTTTGCTTTCCCTGGTAGTTCCATAGGCCTATCAAAATGGCCTGCATGAGTTTTAAGAGCTAATATTTTTGCTCTTTGTAGATTTTGGTAATGGAGTAGTCCAAATTGTGCTGCTGGAAATGCAGCCACTAGTTTCCCAATTACTCTGGCTATTTGCCAAATGGATGGTTTTCTGATGCTAGTGAGGCTTTTACATGCTTCCACTTTGTTTGGTGGCAAGGTGATAGACATTTGAACAGAATCGATAGTGAACCCCAAATAATCATGAGATTACACCCGGAAATGGATAGGATGATGTATTACTTTACATCACTGAGCCAGAAATCTTTGTTAAAAACTAATAACGGAATTTGGATCAGTTTTGGAATTTTAAATAACTGAATAATTTACATATATTACAAACCATTACTTTCAAGATGAATTTGATTCTTTATTTAATTTAATTTCCCCTCATTACTTAAATAAGAATATTTTATATTGGAAAAGCTTAAATTTCAATGATAGGTAAAATCAATAAAAATGATTTTTCTCACAATTATTATACTTATTTCAATTTAATTCCGATATACTTTTATTTTTTTCAAAAAAGTAGATTCTCTAATTACTAACTTTATCTGATTATAAGAGCTAGCATTTATGTAAACCCAAAATAAATGCATGTTCTATTACTGGGCACCAAATTGGTTAAATATGAAAAAGAAGACTGGTTCTCCATTTGAATTAGCTCTATAATATTTGCTAACACTAACGTAAAGAAAGTTTATAGTGAACCCGCATCTGGAAACAATAAAGAAAGAGCCAATAATTTTACGTTTAAACCTTCAATGTTGGATAAAGCTTTTTTTACAATGGAAGGAATTTCTAAGCATAAGGAAAACTCTTTTCTTTCATTTCAAGAGTTACAACAAACTTATGGACTACATAATTATTTTAGTATTTTACAAATTAGAAAACTATGTTTCTGCAAATACACAAGAATTTAGAAATAGAAAGACAGATATTTTAGATGAATGCAATAAACATCCAAATACGGAAAAAAATGATATCATATATATACAATATTTTATTGGAAAGTGATATCCCATTAACAGAAACATATAGAGAGTCTTGGTGAAAGGCCAGACCAGAAATATGGGTGAAAGTCTACAACATATACATCATTGCTCGTTAAATGCTAAACATTCCCTTATACAATTTAAAATATTACATAGATTAACCAAATCCAAATTTGTCACATTCATTTACTAACTGGTTGAATATTGGCGAAATATTTAGATAATTTCGAATGTAGTCTGTATGACCCCTGATCCAAAGTTAATAATACTGGGAAACTGACCAAATTAATAACAATGAACCAAAGAATTTTTATCGGTCTAATAATTGGGAAAAAATTAATGGAAAGGCCCTGCATAACAATTGTGGATACTGTTCCATTTGGAGAGACTGAGGCTCGTCCTTATCCTCTTCAAAGGGATTTGGTCTCCATATATTAAAATATTTACAGGGTCATAACGGTGGCTCGACTTGACTGAGGCATGAATCATGAATATATCTCCAAGTATGGACTATGAGGAATATTTTACTCTCCATCAAACTTTTCTCACTCTTTACTCTATTTTCTATTTTCTTATTTTCTTATATAAAAAATTAGAAAATAGTATAGTTAGTGAGTATCTTATGCAAATATTGTTAAAATTATGAAAATATAATTAATAAAAGTTTTACTAGTATTATGTATTATTAATTACATAAAATTTTATTTAAAATCTGAGAATACAAATATTATTAACAGTATGAGTATATTGCTAATACTATAAATGCATTATTAGTACCATGTATTCTTAATTATATAAAATATATAACCTTGAAATTTATAATTAATAATAATACAAATAATATTAATAGTATGAATTTATCATTAATATCACGTATTTTCATTATAGTAAAATAATGTACTCTGTTATTATTTTGTTTCTATCATAAATAAAATTTAAAAAAATAAAAAAAAACAAATAATCCATGGTAGTGGAGGTCTCAGTTTTGATTGATCTGGATGAATGATAAATCCCAGCTTTTGAAAAAGATGCTTTGTGGCTGATACTGCCAATGTAGCCAACTCTAAATTTTCCCCTACAATGAGAATATCATCAAGGTAGGCCATAACAATATATTTTGTTTCCTTAAATATGCCAAAGCTGGTTTTAACAATTTGGTAAACAGCCTGGGTGCCGATGATAACCCATTGGGTAAGGCTTTATACTGCCAAAGCTGTCCCATCCAGACAAATTTCAGATATTTACGATGATCCTTGTGTATTGATACTGAATAGTATGCATCCTTTAGGTCGATGCAAGCCATGTAGTAGCTGTTTGAGATTAGCTGTTTGGCTGTGACAAACGTGTCCATTTTGAAATGGGCATACTGAAACGGAAGTATTTCGATCAAATCTATAATGATGCGGCATCCGCCGTCTTTTTTGTTTTTGGTAAAAAAGTTTGATACGAACTCTTGAGATTCTCTGTTTGTCTTCTCAATTACCCCTTTTGTGTTTAATCTTAAAAGTTCAGCATGGCCTTCTGTCCTCTCTTTTTGTGAAATTATAAACTTTCGGCTAGGTGTATGCTGAACTGGGATGGGGAGTTCGTAAACAAATTCAATTTTATATCCCTGAATACTTCCGAGTATGTAAGGATCAGAGGTAAAAGTGCTCCACACATGACGAAACAAGTGCAACCGTCCCCAAACCTGTGATGAGTCTAGACATGCAATGTTTTTGAGGCAACCAGACCCACCTACCCCCATGGTTACCGGCGGTGCTGTGTTGGTTGTCTCTGTTGCTTCTTGTTCTGTTGTGTTGCTGCTGTGTGGGGTTGGCGCATTTTCCAAGAAGGCCGGACTGGGCCATGGCCTAAAAAATACTGTTGTGCAGGTGGGCCGGCCTTCGAGCTTCCACCACCGGATGGTCTCTCGTTGTAGCGGTGCCTGGTGGATGTGTAGGGGTGCTGCCGCCGCTGATATGGGGTTTTGGAGGTGTTTGGCACCTTAATCATGCCGATTGCCTTGGCCTCCTCATCCAGGTCTTTAACCTGCTTTGGGAGGTTGTCACCAAACAGCAATGTAGGCGGCTGTGCACTGCTGGGCCTGCATAATCCCGCAAATTTGGGATTGAGTGCAGGCTTTATGATGCTCTTCCTGTAGCTGTTGATTTCAAACAGCATATTGCACAGGAGTGCTAGAGTGTCTTGCAGCTCTTCAGGCATCTCAACCCCATCAATTGTGCTGGCTACTGCTGTAATCCCAGCAGCCAGCAGCTTGAGGATTGTTTGGAGTTTCACCTCCTGGCTCCTTATGGTCGGGCTCATGTTGCCCCAAATGGGGTTGTTGACAGCAGGTACATTAAGAGAAATACATTTCTCTGGTGCAAGGTATTTTTCTGCTGTATTGTTAATTGCTTGTTCCTGCAGCTGGGTTGTTGCCATATAATTTATACTGGCTGCCAGCTTAGGATGCAATGGCAGTCCTTTTTGGGTACGCATAGCGAATCTGTTGACCATACCCAGTAATTCTTCTTGCGGCACCCCTGACACAGGTGAGTCTTCAGCCAAGTCCCCTTCTTCAGGGTCAGCCCAGTTCTGACCCCCAATGCTCCCCTGCGAAGAGGGTGAGACATTTGGCAGTCCTTGATAGGATGCTGCCGTGGGTCTGGAAGAGACCCACTGTGACTCTGCCCCTGCATAAGCAATTGCTCCACCATCCGCTCCATGCGGGTAAGACAACCGCCGTCGCTATTTGCGAACGGGATGTCCTCAGGTCCGGACCCAGCCGAGTCTACGGACCTGTCAGACTTCAGGGTGGTTTTGCCGCCAGACCGCGGCGCACCTGCGGTCTGTTGCGGCGAGAAGTCGGGGGCTGCTGGATGTACCTGCAGCTCTGGAGAGTCGGCACGCTGCTCCACAGCAGCGATTTTTGCCGCTGCTCTCCGCCATTTCCTGGATTCCATGCTGTTCTTTTGCTGTGAAAGCACACCACACAGAGTCTCTACCAGAATGGTAAGTACTTACCTCCGGCTGTTTTTTAAATTCCCGACTGTCGCTTCCGCAATGCGTTCAACGATATGTCGCGCATGCGTGCTGGCGGGGTCTTCACGTAGTCACTCGCGTGACTCTGAAGTAAAATTAACGGTTCCTTTTCAAAATTGCAGGCAGTGACAAGTGGGGTGGAGCAAGGATTCCAGTTATTTACAATATATATTAACGATTTAGACGAGGGAATTAAATGTAACATCTCCAAGTTTGCAGATGACACAAAGCTGGGTGGCAGTGTGTGCTGCGAGGAGGATGCTATGAGGCTGCAGGGTGACTTGGATAGGTTGGGTGAGTGGGCAGATGCATGGCCGATGCAGACTAACGTGGATAAATGTGAGGTTATCCAATTTGGTGGCAAGAACAAGAAGGCAGATTATTATCTGAATGGTGTCAGATTAGGAAAAGGGGAGGTGCAGCGAGACTTGGGTGTCCTTGTACATTAGTCACTGAAAGTAAACATGCTGAAGAAAGCTAATGGCATGTTGGGCTTCAATGCGAGAGGATTTGAGTTTGAAAGAAAGGAGGTCCAACTGCAGTTGTACAGGGCCCTGGTGGGACCGCACCTGGAGTTTTGTGTGCAATTTTGGTCTCCTAATTTGAGGAAGGACATTATTGCTATTGAGGGAGTGCAGCGTAGGTTCACCAGGTTAATTCCCATGATGGCTGGACTGACATATAATGACATATAGAAGGATGAGAGGTGATCTAATAGAAACATGTAAAATGCTTAAAAGATTGGACAAGCCAGCTGCAGGAAAAATGTTCCTGATGTTGGGGAGTCCAGAACCAGGGGTCACAGTTTAAGAATAAGGGGCAGGCTATTTAGGACTGAGATGAGGAAAAACATTTTCACCCAGAGAGTTGTGAATCTGTGGAATTCTCTGCCACAGAAGGCAGTAGAGGCCAATTCACAAGATGTTTTCAAGAGAGAGTTAATTTAGTTCTTGGTGCTAACGGAATCAAGGGATATGGGGAAAAAGCAGGAATGGGGTACGGATTTTGGAAGATCTGTCATGATGTGTTGAATGGCGGTGCTGGCTCGAAGGGCCAAATGGCCTACTCCTGCACCTATTTTTCTCTGTTTCTATGTTTCCTCCCTCACCAACCTTCCCTTCAGGTCGCCATCTCCTCTGATTTTTTCTCACTCTCGCAATCTCTGTCTCTCTCTCTCTGTCTCGTCTCTCACTCACCAATTTTAAACCATGATCCGCACTGACCACAATGTATTTTCCCACTCCCCCTACCTCTATTCACTGGTCTTCATTAATCCTTCCATGCCAAAGCTCCTCTGTCTCTGCAATGGTTTGAAACTGCAGACAGGACTAATCACATTTTTATGTGTGTAACTCTATGTATCGTATAATTTGGACTGTAATGGGTGCAATACTTTGTACACATAAAATATTGGTCCCCTCATGACTGCACGGACAGTGTTTACATACTGTTTCACTTCAAAATTTCGCAGGCTAAGGAATTTCGAGCCCAGGCTGGACAGCATAATGGAGCAGCAGTTAGTACTGCTGCCTCCCTGTTGCAGAGAGCCAGGTTCAATCCTAACATCAGATGCTGTTTTAATTGTGCACAGTCCCTATCTGCATTGTCCGGGGGTTTCAACAATATTCAGGGCTTCCTCTGAACTGCGGAGTACTACCTGTGGACTTGGTAGTAGGGATGTCACCTTTGATATACTGTACCTTGAGGAGCACAATTATGTTCTGCTCCAACTTACCCCCCCCCCCCCCCCCTTAAAATATACCCGTCAGTCAATGATGATTTCTCTAAATAGTAGCACGCCAGTGCTGCTGTCACGCTACTCAGTTCAATCCCAGCCTTGGGGTCATGGCTGGCTGGAGTTTACACTAAACTGTGGGGAGAATAAAATAGGTGAATGCCTTCGAGTAATGCCGATGAATGCCTGGCAACCTATCTGCCTTTAGTGCCATTAGTTATTCCTGCCTAGTTGAGCACTTGAAACACAAAGACTGAGAAGTGCAGGTAAATGGGATTTGTGGTGATGTGTTTCTAATAGTCAGTCAACAAGGACAATGTGGGGTGAAGGGCTTGTTTCTGTGGTGTGAGATTCTACAATTTTGTAACTTAATTTATTTCATTGATTGGAAGAAAGCACCTTTCTTTGCTCGTCCCCTCCTCTATTTGCATTCTTGCTGCACTAAAGTATGACATAAACACTTTATTTCGAAGAATAACTGTAGTCATAAACCTGACAACATAGCCTGCAGGTTCCAGACTGGTTTGCCTGATATACAGTGAACTGAATCTGACATCCGGCTGTATTTCTCTAGTGGACTGCCACCACATTCTGCTTTACGAGTGAAGCAGGGCATAGATTTGTGGGAGGGAGGCAATTTACGTCGGGAGTTATTGATAACTCCCACAAATTAACAAGTCTTTTTAAAGTGCTACATTGCACACTGCAGCAAAAACAACACAACACATTGGGTTTTTGAATTGCTGGTCGTATTTCTAAACTGCAACCAAACAGGTAGACTAAACTTTAACCTGAGACCCCTGAGAGGTTATGGTTTTATAGGGTTACTGCACGTAGAGGTTTGGCACAGGTATGGGCCCTTGTGCCCGTAACCCGTTCAAAGGCTCGTCGGACGGAGTGACTGGGAGGGAGCTGGAGACGTCGGGCCCGAGGAGCAAGGGCTGGTAGGAGGGTGAACCAGGGGTAATGCTTGCAGCGCCTTCAAGCTAATCACATTTTATTCTCCCTACATGCTCATCAGCTTGCCCTAGCATCTAATACTTGCCTGCACACTAGGGGCAATCAACAACAGCCAATTAACCTACCAACCCGTAGGTCTTTGGGAGGTGGAGGAAACCGGAGCACTTAGAGGAAACGCACATGATCACAGGTGGAACACGAGGTCAACATTGAGCCTAGATTGCTGAAGATGTGAGGCTGCATAGTATGACACAATGCAAAAACAGACACTTTGGTCCAGCTTTCCCATGCCGATCTCATTTGCATGCATTTGACCCAAATTCCACGAAATATTTCCTCTCCACGTACCTATCCAAATCATTTTAATGTTTTTATTGTACCTGCATCAACCTCTTCTTCTGGCAGTTCTTTCTATATATGTACCAGCTCTGTGTGGGAAACGTTGCCCCAATGCTTACATGTTGGCGGCTGACATGTATCTGTCTCTGAAGATACACACAACATGCTGGAATGTGTGGTCTAGACCCTTTTTCAGACTCAACTTGAAATGTCACCCATTCCCTCCATCCACAGATGCCGCCTGTCCCGCTGAGGTACAACAGCATCTTCGGTGTAAACCAGCACCTGCAGTTCCTTCCTCCACATTAATTTGTCTCTGTCTCTATCTTCACAGCTTATTTGCTCACAGAGCCATTGTTACACTCAAGGTATTCTGAAACAGTGACTAATTTCTGGAAGTTGCAAACAGGCACTGCCTCTCCTGTACAACCTCCAAATCCCAGATAACGTAGGAACAGTTAGTTAATTATCTTGCAGGCATTGCTGCACCATTCACACAACTCCAAGATATAACAGGGGCAGGAATTGAGGGAAAACTGAGAGAGGTCTGATGTTCTCAGAACAGGAGGTTGTTGCAAAAGTGGGCCTGAGCAAACCAAATGAGGGACCAGAGTTTTCAAATGCATCGTAGGAGCTTCATTCAATTATTAAAAAATGTTGATATTCAATTATCTTTTAACAATATGATTAAAACCACAATTAACGCACTATTCATTTCTTCAGCTGTTTACTGTTTATTGTTCAATTGTACTGTTTAAAAACCGTACAATTTCCATAGCCCCATGTATTGCCACGGTGATCTTCAAAGGTGCTCTCAATCTTTGCAAAGAAACATTTCCGGAAATGACACGAGTATTATCTCTCTTTCTCCGTCCTCCACCATTTCTGGTTAATTTGCTGCCACATTACTGTTTCTCATTTCACTATTCCATCCGTACAAGTTGATGGTGTTCATTCCCAAAATTAATTCTCCACTGGAAGTTTGACAGCTTAAACCAACTCAATTTTCAATTGGTGTTCTTTGCCCAGTGATGCTTGTGATTGCTATTTTATATCTGTCCAATTTCCACCCTGTCCTTGTAAATGTCAATCATACATGTAATAATCTGGAACAGTTAGGCAGATCATCAGCATCTGCAGTTCCTTCCTGCACATTTCATCTGCCCCGCCAGTATGTAAAAAACTGTTGTTGTAACTGAAACTGAACAGTGTTCTTCTCCAGTGGTTTTCAGCAAAAGCTTTTCACCGTACCTCGGTACACCTGGCAATAAACTAAACTGAACTGAACGACGGTGAGTAAAACCAGGCTGCTAGTTTCATGGCATGACTGATCCATAATATTGACCTATAAGTCAGATGTAGAGCTCTAGAGTAATGCCGCATGGAAGCAGGCCCTTCAGCCCACGATATCCATGCGGACCAACCAGTACCAGTACTAATCCTGTTATCATCTTGGTCCACTAGGACCAGGTCCTGGCAATTCATCCAGATGTATCTAAACCATTGTGAGACTACCTTCCTCCACTATATCCACAGGCAGCGTGTCACAAATTGCAACCAGCTTCTGGATGGATGGAAAAAGCAGCAGGCTTGAAATCTACTGCAATGCAGTAACTGCTACATGAATAACAGGTCACATTTCTGGAGAATGCAGACATCGAGATATGTAGGGAGAAACAAGGTAAATAGATGTTATTGATTATTGATTCTTACTGGGAAACATCTATCATCGGTTGCTGGCATTCATTACTTGCAAAGGTAATGCCAATCAATTGTAGACACACACACACTCACGCTCTCTCTCTTGTGGAGACGTGGAGATTCATAGTACAGAGGGCAGCCGTTTGACACATCGTAGAGTCATGTTTCCTTATGATATAGAAGTATGACATCCATTTGGCCTATTGAGTTGATGATGGTCATCCCATCGCCGCACACTATCGAATGGATTACAGAGAAATTTGCGCGGGAATGGCATAGTAATCAGCTGCCCCAGATCCTCCCATCCATACTAGGGCAATTCACAGTGGCCAATTAACCTGCCAACCTGCCTGTCTTTGAAATGTGGGTGGAAACTGGAGCCAGTTTCTGGAACTCACATGGCTACAGGAGAATGTGCAAATCCCACATAGACCACACCCTAGGTCAGGGTTGAACCCAGCTCTCAGGATTTGTGAGGCAGCGCGCCTGTGCCAGCCTGCCAAAGAAGGCCAATTAAGTGGATTTGATTCAACCCCATTTCCACTCTCCTGTTTTGTACCCCTGACGGTCACGGCTCTTCACCTGCTCAGCTGGGGGCTTCTGAAATTTCTGCTTCCACAATCTAGTATTTTTGCTTCCACAATCTAGCATCCAGGTGGTTGGAAGGTCTGACCGTTTAGCATTAATGTCACTCATTAGTGTCAATGTGAGCCTCCAATCAGCACCACTCCCTAATGCAAGAGTGGGCAGCTTTTGGGAGACTTTTCTCATGTCTCCAGCTCTGGCTGGAAGGAGCCAGTCCCAGAAAGTTTAGGGCTGATGTGACATTGATTGCACTGGCAGAGTGAAAGATTTCCCTCGCTGTACCTCACCTAGTGGAACATGCTGGTGTGTATATGCCTCCCTCCTCAAGGAATATTAGAACCCCCTTCCCCCAGGTCTTTAGAAAGATGGATGCGGGTCCCGAGTAGGATCAGGTGGACACAGCCGGAGTATCATTGAAAGCATCTACATGAGACACTGCCTCAAGAAGGTGGCATCTTTCATCTAGAATCTCTACCCTCTGGTCCATGCCACCTTCTGGCTGCTGCCTTCAGGTTCAGGAGCCACTACCATCCGACAACTATTTGATTCTTGAACCGACCTGAACAACCTTAATTGAATGGCGGAGTACACTTGATGGGCCGAATGGCCTAATTCTACTCATGACAACCTTAACCCTACATCAGCAATGGGTAGTTACAGACCTTCTCTTGCACTGCCTTGGACTAGTTTTAAAATTACACTTTGCTCTAATGTCTTGTTTTTGCACAATCATTTTTCTTTTCATTTTCGTCTGTAGCTTGGGTATAATTTAAGTATAAATTGTTTTTATGTGTTGCCTGAGTCTATGTGCCTCGATGCTGCGGCAAGCAAGATTTTCATTATACCTGTACCTCACCAGTCCCACACTTATGCATATGACAATAACCTCGACTTGAACCTTCTCTTCATTCTCTCTTGCTAGCCAGACCTGCTCTTCGGATCCTCTTCTCCTCCTTCTGGAGATGGCGATCAAAGCATTCATTCCTCAAGCAAAAGCAATTAGCCCACTCTCAGGCAGCCCACATACGTTCCCTCTTCCAAGCATATCCTCAGCATATTTCTCTTTGAAAAGCGGAGCATTGTGTATGTTACAATAGATTGAAATAAGCTGGTGTTCAGAGGGTGCTGGTGTCCTTGCAGCGAATTAGGATAGCAAGAAAAGAAATGCGTTGGCCTTCATTGCAAAAGGACTGAAGTGCAAGAGTAAAGATATCTTACTCGAATTATTTAGTGCCCTGGTGAGACCACATCTGAAATATTGTTTGTGGGTCTTGTCTCATTACCTTTAACCATCATCTTGTTACAGAGAAAGCCCAGCGACGATTTATCAAGCTAATTCCAGGCATGTTTCTTGGATGGGAAGTTGTAAACAGCCTGGGTCTGAGCTCTCCTGAGTTCAGATTGGCTAATTAATAGAAAACAGTCTGGATTTTCAGACTGGCAACCAGGTTCCACAGGGATCAGTAATGTAGCCTCAACTATTTGTAATCAATATTACCGACTTTCACAAAGCGACTGAGTGCACTGTATCTGCTGAATATAAAGAAAGGTGGGTTAGCAAGGTGTCACGACACAATGTGGCAGGAAGATTTGAAGAAAAAAATGTGTTTAAATATTTATAAGAGACGGTGAAGGTTGTGGTTGCTGATAGAAGTCTATCAAATTATCGTGGGTAGACAAAAGTGCTGGAGAAGCTCAGCGTGCGCAGCAGCATCTATGGAGGGAAGGAAATAGGCAGCGTTTTGGGCCGAAACCCTTCTTCAGACTGATGTGGGGTGGGGAGAAGAAAGGAGAAAGAAAGAGGAGAAGCCCGAGGGCTGAGCTGAGAAGGGGAGGAGGGGAGGAGACGGCAAGGGCTACCGGAAATTGGAGAAGTCAATGTTTATGCCGCGAGGGTGCAGACTGCCCAAGTGGAATATGAGGCGCTGCTCCTCCAATTTTCAGTGGTGCTCACTCTGGCCATGGAGGAGGCCCAGGACAGAAAGGTTGGATTCGGAACGGGAGGGGTAGTTGAAGTGTTGAGTCACCGGGAGATCAGGTTGGTTAATGGGGACCGAGTGGAGGTGTTCATCGAAACGATCGCCAAGCCTACGCTTGGTCTCACCGATGTAGATCAGCTGACATCTAGAGCAGCGGATGCAATAGATGAGGTTGGAGGAAATTATCGTATGGACCTGAACCACCCTCCCTGGCAGCACGTTCCAGGCACTCACCGTATCAAATTATGAGAGACATAGATAGGGTGGACAGTGAGAACCTTTATCCCAGGATTTAAAAATCAAATACTTGAGGGCATAGCTTTAAGGTGAGAGAGGCAAAGTTTAGAGGAGATATACGGAGCGACTTTTTAGCACAGAGATGAAGTTCAGTGGAGGCTTGATTCCTGAGGTGGTGGAAATTGCCCTGATGTGGAGAGTACAGAGGGTGACTTAATTCACACATGTAAAGCTCTTACGGGGAAGATGCAGGGATATTGTTTCTTCTGGCAGTGTCCAGAACGAGGAGTGACAGACTCAATATAAGGGTTAGACCTTTTTTGAATTGAATTGAATTATCCTTTATTGTCATTCAGACCATTCAGTCTGAACGAAATTTTTGCAGTCATACATATAATAATAACTAACAAAAACACACAATAAACACAAAATTCAACATCCACCACAGTGGGTTCACCAAACACCTCCTCACTGTGATGGAGGCAAAAGTCTTAAAGTCTCTGCCTCTTCCCTCCTTGTTCTCCCTCTGCGCCGAGGCGATCCAGGCCTCCGATGTTGTGACCCCGCCGGGTGATGGTAGGTCCCTCGGCTGAATCCGAGCTCCGTGAGCGGGCCGGTTCAAACTCTGCGGCCCAGGGTGGTCGAAGCTGCCGCCCTCCAGTCCAGCGGACAAAGCTGTTGCCATGGGAGCTCCGGAAAAAGCAGGTCACCAACCAACCTGTGACCTGCGAGCTCCCGACGATGTCGTCCGCTGGGCCCGCGGCCAAGTCCATCGGGCCCTCAGCCGAGGATCCGAGGTCCGGTCGCCGCCGTCTAAACTCCAGCTCCGAAGTAGAGTCGCCGCTGCCGCTGCCCCAGCTCCGAGGCAGCCAACTCCGCCATTAGGCCTCGGCACAGACGGAGACGGGGGATACAACAAGAAAGGTCACATCCCACCCGAAGGAAGAGACTAAAAACATGTATCACCCCCCCCCACACTGATACACAACCTAATAAACCAAAATTAACTAAAACAGAACAAAAGAACAACAAAAACAAGAAAAAACAGACGGACTGCAGGCAAACCACAGCTGCTAAGGCAGCGCCGCCATCTTGAAGATAGAATTTTAAAGTAGATGTGCGGGGCAACATTTTGAGGTTGTGGTTGAGGCACAAACGATAGTGGCATTTGGGAGATGTTTGCATGGTCATACAGATATGCAGGAAATGGAGGGATAGGGAATAGATGCAGGAAGATAAGAGGTTATTTTGGCATCATGTTCGCAACAGACATTGTGGGTCGAAGGGCCTGTTCTGGTGATGTACTGTTCTATGTAAGATCAATTTTTTTTTTGTATAAATTGAGGTAATGAATGGATTTGGGACTAATGCAAGAAAAGAACAGTGAGGGAAAAGATCAACATTGATCTTATGGAATAAAGTAACAGGTATGAATGGTCTACTGATTCTATTCCTCATATTCTCATATTAGACATCTCTACTTCTGGTGGGTTATCAGAAAAGCTGAAATTCATTGAGAGTCTCTACATAATTCAGGTGTAGAGGGATCCTGCTTCTAAACGCTAGATTTCCATTCCTTATTTAGTGCCCAGTGTGTCAGGACTGGAATCAAATCAATGCTGCATGAGAATTGATATCACTGACTTTCTATTCTGTCCCCATTCAGTGTGCATGCATTTTGGATTCACAAGGAAATTGCTAGCTAGTTAGTAACCGCAGCACCGAAATACATGGCCACAGGCCTAAATACATGCGTCAGATCATTACCAGTACTTTGACAATTAATTTGGGTTAAGATACCAATTTATTTGAGTCTCAGTTGATGAAATCTTGAACTATTTTAGCCAGAAAATGAATTGATTCATTGAAAAGGCATAGAATGGAAACATGTCCTGGGGCTGACCAAGTCCATGCTGATCATCGATCACCTGTTCACATTAATTCAACGCTTACCCACTGACTCCCTACTCACTGGGCCCATTTTGCTGAAGCCATTGAGCAACAAACTGACACGTCTTTGGGATGTGATTGGAAACTGGAAAATCCAAAATATACAGGTGAGGGGGGGGTAATTGGCAGATGGGTGGACAAAGGCTAGAGATTGCTCCATCTGCTTTCAGTCTGCAGTCTGATTTCTTCAGGAACAATTGACCATAGCATTTCCTCCACACTGGCCCTCAACACTGGTGTCACTCAGGATTGTGTGCTCAGCCCCTCGCTTGGCTTCCTGCACACCGTGACTGTGTGGCCAGGTACGATGCTATCTCAATCTATACGTTTGCCAGTGTTCCTACTGTTGCCAGCCAGAACATCATCAATGATGAGACAAAGGTCAGGAAAGAGATTGAGAATCGTGTGTCATTGCGTCAGGACACCAGCCTATCCCTTGACGTCAGCAAGATGAAAGAGTTAGAAAGTGAGGGGGAGAACACAAACTTGTTGTTATAAACAGAGCTGCTGTACATTGCCCTTAGTGTGCTGGTGAGTGATAGAATCTGGAGGCAGTTAATGGAAATGTGGGAAGAATTTAAAAAATAGGACTATTGTAGGATTGGCATAAATAGGTGTGGACTGAAGAGCCTGTTCCTTTGCTCCATTTCTCCTGGTTTCTATAACTCTGAGGGGAAAAAAATGAAAGCATACCCGAATCGTAAAAGACATGTAGTCTCCAGTATTATCGATGATAAGGTGGGGTTTTTTTAAACTTTAAGGCAAATAGGTCAATATTTTGGAAACCGGAATAGATGCAGCTCATTTGCCCAGCTGAGTCTCGGCAGGCTGTAAAAACATAAAGTTCATAGAAATTCATCTTTTTTTCAAGGAGCTGAATGGCCTCTGACAATATTCACGAGGCTTCTGAAATGATTCGTGATCAAGTATCACTGCGAGAACATTACCGCAATCTTGCAAAATAAGAGCTGCAAATGATAGCACAACATTTTTTAAGACATGTCAAACTTTATTACCCTCTCTGAATCCAGGAGACATCATTGAAGTAGACTGGGACACTATTGCCTATTAGTATGAGCTGTGTCTTTGCATATTGATTAGATAAAATTGCTTGCAAGCCTAGTGGCGATTTAAAGTGCAGTTACTTGCTGCAGCATTTCAGTTGATTGAGTTGTTCACCTCCTTATAGATATCTGATCTGCTTCATCTCTTAGGCTTCTCAGCAGTCTTCTCCTTTTATTTCCTTTAATACCTTTTTTATTTATTTCAAGACAGTTACGTGCTTCAGGTTGAAGGAAATGCCGGGAGGCTGGAACTTCCTGTCGCACACGTAAACCTCTCTCTTCCTCTGCTTGTCTTTCTCACTCACCTGTTTGGGTACAGGAGAGGTTAAACTTTGGGTAAAGCTCACACTACACTGCGGCAAGAATGTGATTTATCCCTAGGATCAGCTCGTTGCTCAGGCACTTCCCATCCCAATAGCCCACACTGGAACTGGATGTCAGAGACAAGCATTTGTTTTATCAGTTCTGCCCTTGGGTACACTTCTGCCTCGTTGAATCCTGATACCCTGGTGTGTGCCTTGCCTCTGCCAGGGTTTTCAGTTAACCCACATCCCTGATCTCCTTCCACGCACTGTCCACCATTGTTTTCTGCCCATTATTCCCTCTCCATCCAGTTCCGCCTGCGAGCTACCCATCTCTATCTGTCCACTTTCCCTCCTACTGCTCTATATTGTCCTCCCCCCCCTTACATCTACACATTTTCCCTCCACAGATGCTGCTTAACCCACTTGCAGCATTCTATTTTTTGTTCTAGATTCGAGCAGCCTAGCGTCTGCAGTCTCTTTTGTCTTCTGAATAGTTTGTAATTACCAGAAAATGACACCCCCTAGTTCTCAGAAAATATTTGCAACATAAGGTTAGATGTTCACCGCTGATTGCACAATGCTCAACTCTCATGTGTGCCCCCTCAGCAAATGACACAGTCCATGTCTGCAGGCAGCAAGATCTAGACACCATTTAGCATGCTCTTGCCAAGAGCGCCAGACAATAACCATCTCCAACAAGATAACGTTTAAATCCTTAATGTTCAATAACTTTAACATGGCTGTGTCCAACACCATCAATATCCAGGGTTTATCATTAACCAGAAACTCATTCTGACCAACCACAGAAACACAAGGGTAAGAAGGAGCTGCAGATGCTAGTTTAATCCGAAGATAGACGCAAAATGCTGGAGTAACTCAGCGGGTCAGGCAGCATCTCTGGAGAGAAGGAATGGTTGAGATGGGTCTCCAGAGATGATGCGTGTCCCGCTGAGTTACTCCAGCATTTTGTGTCTATCTCCATATAAACACAAGAGCAGGTCAGAAGTTGAGTATTCTCTGACAAGAAACTTGTAAGTAAGAAGTTCATGGTTCTATCTTGGACATATGACAAAATACATTCTTGACTCTTGGCAACTCAAAGCCTTTACACTATGTACAAGGCATAAATCAAGAATGCTATGCAGATATAAGGGGCAACCTTCTCACACAGAGGGTGGTGGGTTTATGAAATGAACTGCCAGAGGAGGACAGTGAAGAAAGCTAATGGCATGTTGGCCTTCATAACGAGAGGAGTTGAGTATAGGATCAAAGAGGTCATTCTGCAGTTGTACAGGGGCCTGGTGAGACCACACCTGGAGTATTGTGTGCAGTTTTGGTCACCTAATTTGTGGAAGGACATTCTAGTTATTGAGGGAGTGCAGCGTAGGTTCGCAACGTTAATTCCCAGGATTGTGGGACCGTCATATGATGAAAGAATGGAGCGACTGGGCTTGTATTCACTGGATTTTAGAAGAATGAGAGGGGATCTTATAGAAACATAAAACATTATCAAGGGATTGGACACGCTAGATGCAGGAAAAATGTTCCCGATGTTGGGGGAGTCCAGAACCAGGAGCCACAGTTGAAGAATAAGGGGTAGACCATTTAGAACTGAGATGAGGAGAAACTTTTTCACCCGGAGAGTTGTGAATTTGTGGAATTCTCTGCCTCAGATGTATTCCAAAGAGAGTTAGATAGAGCTCTTAGGGCTAGCGGAATCAAGGTATATGGGCAGACGGCAGGAACGGGGTACTGATTGTGGATGATCAGCCATCATCACATTGAATGGTGGTGCTGGCTCAAAGGGCCGAATGGCCTACTCCTGCACCTACTGTCTATGTATCTATGTAAGAGTAAACCATTGTTATTGAGGACAATAACAAAAGGAACAGATAATGAGTTACCAGAGTGTGCTTGACATGGAAATGCTAAATGAATGACAACTGTCTTGGACAATGGTCATTTCTTGATATTAGCTACCTTGTTGAATGTTTTAGTTTGCATTCTATGCCTTAACAGCACATGGAAGGTTTTACTCATTTATTCCATGTCCTCCTCTGACTGCAACACTTTGTGATTTTAGTGTCCAAAATTTTAGTGTTGGCATTTTCTCTCAGTTGCAGTGTCTTCCTCTGTCCTTGCCCATTAGCAAAGCAGTCTCTCTTTACAGCACCTACAGTATTTGACACAGGAATTTGTGATGGAAAGCTTCTAATTTATCTTTGACCTCTCACACGTCAAGGTCTCAACATCTTGCATTAGTATTGTAAGTACTTACCTATTTTATAGGCTCATTTTGGTACTGAAATTGAATCATCTGGAGATTATTTCATTCCCTATCCTGAATAATGCATGTTCCTTCACTATGACAGCAACCCAGCTCCACTGAATAACATTCATGCAGAAACAAAGTGACCCTAGGATGAAAGCAGTGACCCAACTTATAATCAATTCATTCAATGTTGCCTCAGTGTGTTCAAGAGCTGCAGAGAGAGGTGACTGTTCAAAAAAATAAAAGCAGGAGGTTGCTACAGGCATTAAGATACATTGAGAAAATATATATGTCATCACTCATCAAAGGTTATTAAACAGAGAGCCATTTTGGAATTAACATTAAACCTGATTTGCATCTTTTATAGCTGGGTATTTTGCAGAGCCAGTGGTTGCCTGACCGTGCATGCACTGAAGAGCTTGCAGGAATGCAGAAGATCATTCATCTCTTTACTCTGCCAAGCATTCAATGACATTAAGGTTGGTCTCTTTCAGAGCCCGTCTATCTGGATTTTACCAATGCCAGCTGAAAATCCACAGGTCTCATTGGAGATAGAGGGGTAGCTTCTGAAAAGAGGAGTCATTGATACACATGGGCAAGGCTAAATTGGAAAATGAACGGGTCTGCCACTGAACTTGTTTGAGCAGTCACAGAGCTCAGTATCAACCACTCCAACTTCTGACAACTTCAGAACTGGCCATTCTTACTCTAAGTCATGTGTCTGTTGTTGGCTCATTTTTTCCATATCTCTGTGCACGTAACAATAATAAACCAATACCAATATCATTTGCCTATTGTTAGGGGAAAAACTGTGTTTTTCAGGGTTTGGCATTGTTGAGCGGGCTGAAAGGACCCTGTGCTGCACAACACTATGATTCTATGAGTATGAAGGAACTGCAGATGCTGGTTTAAACCAAAGATAGACACAAAATGCTGCAGTAACTCAGCGGGACAGGCAGCATCTCTGGAGAGAAGGAATGGGTGACGTTTTGGGTCGCGACCCTTTTTCTGAAATCTGTCTGAAGAAGGGTCTCGACCCGAAGCGTCACCCATTCTCTCCAGAGATGTTGCCCGTACCGCTGAGTCTAAGCATGATTCTATTGTTCTATTGCCTTTCCTTACTGCCTCACCCATGTGTTACATAGAAACATAGAAAATTGGTGCAGGAGTAGGCCATACAACCCTTCGAGCCAGCACCGCCATTCAATGTGATCATGGCTGATCATCCAGAATCACTTCCCTGTTCCTGCTTTTCCCCCATATCCCTTGATTCCGTTATCCATAAGAGCTGTGTCTAACTTATTGTTCTAACCCCAAGCTACATGCTTGCATCTTGCAGTTTCCACAGCAGCGGACTGGACATGCATGGCAGGCGTGATACTCTGGTGTGTTGCATGACAGCCACACACGCTCTACTTTTGATGATGTGGATGTCTTTGTGGGTTTTTTCGATGCTCCGGTTTCCTCCCATATACCTCCCATAAAGACTGTAAAATGCCCCTCACGAGTGGTCAAATCTGAGGGGAGTTGATGGGAACGTGGAGAGAACAAAAGGGGATTAATATGGGATTGGTGTAAATGGGTGGCTGATGATGGGTGCAGACTCAGTGAATTATGACCCTATTTGTGACTATAACGTGGCAATGAACGCCAATGTAATCTATCTTCTCATACTCCACTTCAAATTATCCCACTATCTCTTCTGAGTTACAAGCTGAGTTTCTGAGACTGACTCCCCTCCCCAATCTTTGCACATCCCCAACCCTTTCCACTCGTCACTTTAATTTCATGTTTCATGTATTTTGTGTTTCTATGACTGTTGGCAGATCTATGTCCCACCCTGGGATAAATAACATTCTATCGTATCGTGTCGTAAGATGCAGCTGGCGTAAGTGTACATCTCCACTTTCCCTTCCACATGTCCCCATCCTTGTGCTACTGTTAGACAGCAGAGAGTTTCTGCTCAGCTGCTGAGCACAAGAGAGTGATGTTCAGGTCCTCAGGCTGACCCCCAGGACCAGCTGCTCCTACAGGCACAACTCAGGTGTGTGATCAACCTGTGGGGAGTCACAGGGCATAAGTGGAGCACAGCAGGCGGGGGAAACATCTCCTCGGAGAGTGGCCGCACACACGTTCTGCTCCAGAGGACATGTACGAGGATATCACTGCTTTGCCTGCAGATAGAAGGTTAATAGACAGGAACAACAAGGTATGTAGTCATCAGCAGGTCTATGTGAAACCTAGCTGTGAACCTGTTTCAGTAAGGAACCATCACTTTTCATAACAGCTGTGGGTTCTCATCTTGTCTCTGCAAACCTGCTAATTTAATGCCAGTTCTTGCTGAATCACAGCTAGTGCAGTTGTAATTGAGGTAACATATTTCATCATAAAATGTAAATTACTCTCAAGAAGATTTACGATTTGATTTTCAGCCTGATTATAAGTGTAAATATCATCTATTGGATGCAAATAAATCTCTTTATTTACTATGCAAATGGAATGTCAGATGGATAATGCCACAAACAATGTCCATTAGGTTAAAATATATCAATTTGTCAGATACAGGTTTGGTGTTATTTAACAGATCCAGACGTGACTATTTGCCAGAGGAGGATGCAGGTATACTCCATCTGATTTGAGGATGGATATGGTGTATCAGAGAGGGGTGCAAGCAATACCTACGGGATGCTAATGTGGCTGTGTCTCAGAAAGAGATGCAGGTTTTGTGCTTCAGATATGGGGCTATATCAGATAGAGTACACATATATCCAGTACCTCCACATTTATACAGTGTCTATATGGGGATGTATGCCATATCAGATAGAGTGCAAGTATTATCTGTTGAATGCAGAGGGGACATTGGCGAACCGATCCAAATGCAAGTTCCGTCTGTTAGTTGTAAATATGTGTGTTGTCTAACAGTGAGGGAAGGGGTTATGGTGTATTGGATCTAAATATCAATGTTGTCTAATGGATGTTACACTTCCCCTTTATGCTCCTCATCTGTATGAATGTATACATTGCACAGTAGTGTGTAGTCCTTCATTGTACATTTAGCATGCTGCAATCTCGGTGACTCTTGAAACACATAGAGCTGAAGATGCACATATGAGGATAAGACCGGGGGTTGGGTTAAATAAGATCATTCTGTAGCTAACCGCTTTGGTGTTTTGGATGCATCTCGGGAATCAGTAGCAACAATGAACAGACCTGTGTTGCAGAAATGATATGTATTTGGTTGCATGAATTTCTAAATTTTGCTCTGAAGAACAATCCCATTATTATACGGGATATCAGAAAGAAACGGGCCTCAAGCCTACTTAATCCGTACCAACCATTAAGCACCCTTTCACACTAATCCAATGTTAATCCCATTTCTAAATTCTCCCCACATTCCCATCGACTCCCCTTAGATTCTACCATCCATGTATAGGGGCAATTTACAGTGGTCAGTTAACCTACCAAACGCAACGTCTTTGGGATGAGGGAGTAAACCGAAGGAAACACATGGGGTTAAAGGCAAACATGAAAACTCCTCACAGAGAGCACCCGAGGTCAGGATTGAACCCAGGTCTCTGGCAAACGGAGGCAGCAGCTCTGCTGGCGACACACTATTGCCCCCCTAACTGTGATGGTATTTAGAATTATATTTCAAGTTGGGTAATGCTAAAGGGAGCTTCAAACTGAAGCAATAAAGATAATTTTCTCAGCTGGTAAGGCAGTTGGGAGACTTAGAACATAGACAGGTATAGCACAGGAAGGTGGCTTTTGGCCCTCAATGTCTGTGTTGAACATATGTGATCTATACCCCTTAATTCCATGCATATCTGGCCTATCTAAAATTAAGAGTATCATACCTGCATTCACCACTATCATAACTGCATTCACCACAACCCCTGGCTGCGTATTCCACTCACCCACCACTTTCTGTCCAAAAACAAACGTGCCCTTCAGATCTCTTTTGAATTTTTTCACTTTGGCGCTAACGTTATGGCCTCTAGTCCGCCCTGGGAAAAAGGTTCAGACTGTCTGCCCTATCTAGACCTCTAATATAAGTATAATACTATATACTTTTATCAGGTCTCCCCCTCAGTCTCTGCTGCTCCAGAGAAAACAATCCAAGTTTGTCCATTCTCTTATCCAGGCAGCATTCTGGTAAACATCCTCTGCACCTCTCGAACGTTTTCACTTCCTTCCTGTTATGGGGTGACCTGGAATTCCCTGCCACAGAGGGCAGTGGAGGCCAAGTCACTGGATGGATTTAAGAGAGAGTTAGATAGAGCTCTAGGGGCTAGTGGAGTCAAGGGATATGGGAAGAAGGCAGGCACGGGTTATTGATAGGGGACGATCAGCCATGATCACAATGAATGGCGGTGCTGGCTCGAAGGGCCGAATGGCCTCCTCCTGCACCTATTTTCTATGTTTCTATGACCAGAACTGCACACACTGCTCCAAATGTGGCCTAACCAAAGTTTTATAAAGATGCAACATAACACCCTGACTCTTATAATGTCTCCACTGACGCGGGTAAAAGTACTAACACCTTCTTTACCTTTCTATCAACTTGTTATTTTCCTGACCATCAGAGTATAAACATGTTTTAAAAAATCATGTCATTACATAACATTAAGAATGCTTGGGTACTTGGAGCAACCTACATCCCCAATACAGGGGGTCAACAACAAGGGCTATGGATTTAAAGAAAGGGGGAGAAGGAAAATTGAGATGTGGAAAAAACTCCTCACCCAGCTGGTGGTGGGGTTATGCAACCCACTCTCTGGGTAGAGAGCCGGAAACAGGGTTGGATGTGTACTTGAAGAGCAAGATGACTGCTTGCAAAGTGGGGCTTGGTTGGAGAGCTCTTTTAGAATCAACAATGGGCTGAATAGCCTGCTCTCGCCCTGTGCAAATGTTAGAATTCAGTGTAGGCATAGCCATTCAGCCCCTCATGCCTGCTCCACTAGTCAGTCACATTGAACTTCAGCACCACTTTCCTGCACTGACCTAACAATCCCCTGATGCCCATCTATCAAACAATTCCTTTCCTGAATGTATTCAGCGACAGAGCACCCCAGGGAAGGGATTTTAAAAAAATCACCACCCTCTTGTCTTCTCTGACCTCGATAGCCAATCCTCCATTTTAACACTGCCCCAGATACTCCAGCCAATGGAAACATCAACCCTTTTAACAATTTTGTGTTTCAATGATTAGACGTCTCATTGTCGGAACCGGGAACAGGATTCATGTAATTGGCCCTTCACGTCAGCGCCTATCAATCAACAGAATTTTCCATACCCCTTGACTCTCCTATGGTTTATTTTAAATGCTCATCAGTCTCCATCTTGACTGTGTGCAGTGACCCTCCATTTTTTGGGATGGAGGGAATCCAAAGAATCATGATTCTCTGAAAGAAGAAGTTCCCCTCATCTCTATTTGAAGTGAGTGACCCTCCTCCCCACCAAGGGTCAGATAGCCCCACAGGAGTTCTATCCCCCTCCACCCCCCCCCACACCAAAAGAGCATAGGCCCAACCTAGTCAACCTCACCCTTTGTGTCAACCCCTTCTTTTCACAACTAACATGGTGAACCTTCTCTGCACTTCCTCCAATACAAGAATATGTTGTGCTAAATATGGAGACCGAAACTGTAGGTATGGTCTGGTCACCACACGATAAGTTACACCAGCACTTTTTACTTTTATACTCCATCTGAATCTTAATTACTAGATGTACCTGTCCATTTGTGTTTCATGCTCTGGGCACCTCAGATCCTGAAGTACTGCAGCATTTTGTAGTCTCACCCCATTTTAAGTAATAATTTGCTCTTTCAGTATTCCATCCAGAGTGGATAACCTCGCATTTTGCGATATTGTACTTCAGCTAACTCTTGCCAACTGACATAACCTCCTGTCCTTTGTACCTAACCCACCTGGCCTCCAACAACTTGCTCACCCACCTCTCTTTGCATCATCAACAGATCTGGCTACAGCACACTCAATCCTTTCATCCAGCACAGTAAACTAGATTGTAAATAGTTGAGCCCGCACTTATGATCCCTGTGGTGCTCCATCAATTATTGATTGCCAATTTGAAAATGATTTATTTACCCTGACTGGTTTCTGCTCATTAGTCAATCTTTACTCAGGAGAGTACAGATTTTGGCCACTTAATTTATTCTTGTAAGCCAAACATCTCATCTCCAGAATGAATGATAAACCTTTGCTGCACTCCCTCTATCGCTGGTGTATGTTTCCTTAGGTAGGGAGTCCAGACCTGTGCACACTATTCCAGATGCTTTCTCACCGTGGCTCGATAGAAATAGAGCAAGATGTCTCCACTCTTTCCCTCAGTTATTTAATTAATCTTTAGTGATATAATGGAATGCAGCTTTCTCTGAACTGCAATGACTTTTAACTATATTCTTGTTATTTACCACCAGTGGCTGAACTCACGTTTTTCTTTATTACCTTCTACCTGCTATGTCTTTGCCCATTCAATTAGCTTCTCTACACCCCCACTAAAGAATACCTCCCTGTATCCTCCACACACCAGCTTTGTAAATTGGTGTTATTACCAAACTTGGATATATTGCACCTGATTTAATTTAGTTTAGATGTACAGCATGGAAACAGGCCCTTCTGCCCTCCGTCTATGCTGACCAACGATCACCTATACACTAGTTCTATCTGGCACACTAGGGACAATTCACAGAAGCCAATTAATGTACAAACCCACACATCTTTGGTATGTGGGGGACAACCGGAACACCCTGGAGAAAATCCACGCAGTCACAGGAAGAATGTGCAAACGCCACGCATACAGCACCCAAGGTCAGGATCAAACCCGGGTCTCTGATGCTGCAAGGCTGCAACTCTACTGCTGCGCCTCTGTGCTGCCCCTGATCTCCTCATTGAATTTATGAATACAATTTATTAACGGCTATGCCCTGAGGCAACCACTGTCTGCCAACACAAAAATGGTCAGCTTTTCTTCTTTAACTGTTGACTAATTCTCAATCCAGTCGCGAATGTTACCCAAGTACTCTGCTCTAATTTTGCTAGTTAATCTCTTGTGTGCAGCTTGTTAAAGACCTGCAAGTTTTGTAAACCAAACTATTTCACACTTATCTATTCCAGTGGTTATAACCTGCTGTCTCATACATTTCATGTGGTTCTATTTTCTGGTTGCTATGATTATGATAAGAAACTGCTGCTTCTTAAATCAACCATGCTTATCTTATCTTTAAACTTGGAAAATAAAAGGGTTGATTTTTTTGTTCTCATTCAGTTAAAGGATTATAATGCTTGGAAATAGAATTCCCTTCCCCCACCCTCTGCCTTCAACAGATTGTGCTCTTGAAGGTCAACTTCAGTACGGTAAAACTCCTTATATTCCTCCCCTGAATGGTGTGACTTAACCACCTCATCAAGGAACATGTCAGACAAGTATCTCCTCTAAGCCTACCTTTGTTTGCAATAAACGGACTCTGAACTACCATCAGATATACCAAAGACCAACCTTATGTTTAATAAATGACAAAGAGCCCCGAATTACTTTCCCAGGGATAATCTACCATTACATGAGTTAGGAAGATTGCAATGCTTTACATAAAGGCAGGCACCTCAAACTACAAAGCATTCTCTTTACACTATTTGAGCATAACCTTGCATGCTCACATTTGTTTCAGCAGTCAGTCTGCTGTCACTATCTGGTAATTGACCAGGTCCCTCCCTTCCGGACTGCAGTCTGTGGTCAATACACTGGTTTTGTCTGGAGAATCACCAGCTCACCACTTCCTAACTGCTGTCTTTGTCGCTGAAGGACTGTTCTTTTAAAGCCAAACTCTACTGAAGAGTTACTGAAAAGTACTGAAGTCTCGACCCGAAACGTCACCCAAGTCCGAAGAAGGTGTCTCGGCCCGAACCATCACCCATTCCTTCTATCCAGAGATGCTGCCTGCCTGTCCCGCTGAGTTACTCCAGCATTTTGTGTCTATCTTCAATGTAAGCCAGCATCTGCAGTTCCTTCCTACACATTTCTAATGTTTATTATCAGCTTTCACTAGTGTTTCTCACTGCCCTTGTCGTCTTCTGGCTGCTGTTCACCTTAACCAGAGGCTGAATATCTTGCTACTCTACCTGGGCGAACTAGCTTTAGACCCGCAATAGTCTGCTTACCTTGTGTCAGCCTTACATTTACTGCTGCAAAATATCACTCCATCACAAATGTGTGATTACGTTACACCTCAAGACATAAAATAAATTAGATGACTGCATGTCGTTCTGCGCACTGCCTGTTAGTTTTAAAAGCATGGATTTCTCAATTTAGTGAAGCAGTCTATTGTCATTAAGAAAATGTAATTCTGTTTTATGTTTGATCATCATCATTATGAAAATGTTTTCATGGGGAAAAGTCTGAGATTTTGAAATGCTGGTGAGTGGATTTAATGATTCTGACATTCAACAGTGTTAAAGGCTGATTGATGGCTACTAATCAAACTTTGGGACCATGGATGTTACTTACTTATTGATGAGTAAAATGTTATTGACAGTCACATAGAAAGATAGAAAATAGGTGCAGGAGTAGGCCATTCGGCCCTTCGAGCCAGCACCGCCATTCAATATGATCATGGCTGATCATCTAAAATCAGTACCCCGTTCCCGCTTTCTCCCCATATCCCTTGATTCCTTTAGTCCAAATAGCTAAATCTAACTCTCTCTTTAAAACATCCAGTAAATTGGCCTCTGCCTTCTGTGACAGAGAATTCCACAGATTCACAATTGTCTGGGTGAAAATGTTTTTCCTCATCTCAGTCCTAAAAGGCCTACCCCTTATTCTTAAACGGTGACCCCTAGTTCAGGACTCCCCCAACATCGGGAACATTGTTCCTGCATCTAGCCTGTCCAATCCCTTAAGAATTTTATATGTTTCTAAAAGAATTATGTCAGGGATTCAGAGAAGAAAACAGGTAGCTACGGTTCAACGAGCACAGGACAGCACTCTATCACTCTGCCTGCACTCTCAGCTTGTTCTTTGGAAGGTTATTGCAGAGTCTCTAAGTTCCTCAAGGATTGTTCAATTGACAAATGTTATCAATTACTCTTTGTGTGGGCCACGGATCTGACATTGCTATGAAAACCTTCATCCCTTTTAATGTTATCACAATTAGATACATATTTCCTGCAGAGTTTCAATAGCATGTGTTTTACATGAAGCTTCTTGGAATTTTGGGGCCAGTTCCTGATGGATTATGCTTGTTTCTCCTTGTTGACCTCTTCCCATTCTTTCAGACTTACCCCTGCTGTAGAGAGCATGGCACCCACCGGTACACTTGCAGACTAAAGCTGAGGTGCCTTTCACCATGGTAATTGCCAAGGTCACTCCAGTCTGAACCAAGCACGGAAAGCACTAAATAGGTCAGGCAGTAACTGTGGGAAGAAAAACAGACTTGACGTTGTAGGTCAAGCACTGAAAAAGCATGAAGACAAGTATGGTTTAGGTTTCAGGGGGAAGGACCATTTCCAACAATTTTGGACTTGCAGCGTCTGCAGTCTTTTACTACAAAGCAATCTTTGTCTCTCTCCTCTGTCTCTTCTCTCACTCTCCACCTCTTCTCTCTCTTTCTCTCCCCCCTCCACTCCCCCTCCTTTCTCTCTCTCCCTCTCTTACCCTCTCCCTTTCTCTCCCACTCCCACACCCATTCATGCTCATGCCCACATTCCTTCTCACTCACCACTGATTTGGCTGTATCTCTCTGCTTATATGTGTTTCTATTTTTTTTCTGTATCTATCTGCCAGTTGTTAAAATATTTGCCACTTTGGCTGCACCCCATCACAGACACTCCCGTTTTCTTGCTAGCCTTCCCTCTCTGGAAATTATAACATGCTCCTCTTCTCAATTTCCAGTTCCAAAGAAAGGGCTTTGACTGGAACTGTTGATTCTGTTTCTGTCTCTATGCCGGGCCTGCATTATCATTGTTCTTTGTTTTTGTTTCGGATTTCTAAGATCTGCAAATTTTTGCTCCTGACTACTCCTTGAAACTGACTGAAACACATAACGAACGTCTGCAGATGGAACTCAATTTTAACTAGAAAAGACACAAAGTGCTGGAGTAACTCAGTGGGTCAGGCAGCATCTCTGGAGAACATAGATATGTGACTTTTCGGGATGGTTACCTTCTTTAGATTGATTGTGGGGGGGAGGGGGGGAGAGCCTGGCACGTAAGAGGTGGGTACAGGTGAGGGGGGGATTGAGAGGCAGATGGTTGGGCAAGGGCCATAGAGGAATGTACAGAAGGTGTGAGTTAAAAGGAATGAATTCTAAATTGTGAAGCTAGCAGAAGAAATGTAGGCGGAAGGGGAGGGGGAGAATAGTAATAGGTGTAATAGCAGAGGGGGAGTTGGGGGTGGGGGGATGGTAATGACTAAAATTGAAAAATTCAATGTTCATATCGTTATGATGTAGCTACACTAGCAAATATGAGATGCTGTTCCTCTAGTTTGCGTGTGGCCTCACTCAGGCAAAGGAAGAGGTCCAGGAAGGAAAGATAGACACAAAATGCTGGAGTAACTCAGCAGGACAGGCAGCATCTCTGGAGAGAAGGAATGGGTGACGTTTCGGGAAAGAGAAACAAGAGATGTAAACGGTGATGTAGAGAGGTATAGGATAAATGAATGAAAGATATGCCAAAGGCCCTCCGTTAGCTGTTTGCTTGGTGAGAACGAGAAGCTGGTGTGATTTGGGTGGGGGAGGGATTACTTGAAGTTAGAGAAATCAATATTCACACCACTGGGTTGTAAAAAAGGTCAGTATGGGATTTGGAAGAGGAGTTAAGAGATCCAATAGGTCTTGGTGGACCAAGTGCAAATATTCGGCAAAACGGTCACTGAGTCTACCCTTGGTCTCGCTGATGAACAGGAGGCCACACTGGGGCTAACAATAATCTAATTTGTGGGTAGTAGATGAAGTTATAGGACCCGCACGTGAACTTTTGTCTCACTTGGAAGGACCCACTAGGGTTTATGAATCGAGGCGAGGGAGGAGGTATAGGGAGATGCAGGAGCCAATTCGCACATGGTATGTTCCCACACAAATGGCCAGGAAGAGATGGCAGGTTAATCTGTTTAAGTGGTTAATTACAGGTTAAATATTGTCAGGAGATGGGCGAAATCTCGTATCTAATTTGTAGGTGTCATTGGATCTTTACAAGGACTATCAACTGTTTATTGTCTTGTCTGACACAGTAGAATCCAAAAACGCAAGAGCAGATTTTTTAGAAATCTGAAATCTCAGCACAAATGTCATATGGATAAACCTGTTAATTGGTGACAGGAGATCTCTGGACTAACCTGCAATGCACACTGATCCTCCAATGACAGAATATTCAGAATATTCCTTCGCTCCATAGATGCTGCTGCACCCGCTGAGTTTCTCCAGCATTTTGTGTACCCACAGAATATTCAATACATTTCCTGTGATCTTCTCCTTGCCCCTGAAAATGCCCCTGAAAATCACTTCATAAAGCTGTACCTACATTACAGGCAATAGCCATTTCTCACCCAGAAGTCACAGATAATAATCACAATTTCAATTTGCTGTCAAGTAAAATTATACTTTACCTTCAATAAATTCCAGTTCTTGACTCACCCCATTAAGTTATAGTGCTCGGAAACTCAGCAAGGGGTTCTTTACTCTTGTATGTTGTGGAAACTTTATTTGGGAGGCTGCAATTTTCATTTATTCTAACAGTCGACAGGCTCCAACAATCCTCCTTAAAATGATAGTAGTGGTAGCCTTATAAAACTTAGCATATCCTGCTCTTGTTCTGCTATATTCTATTGCTTGGGTAAGGCACTCAATTACAACATTGCTGCATCAAATGCACATAATTAAACCTCATCCTCATCCTTTGATTAAGCCATTCTTTCATTACACACTCACCGGACAATTAACAATTATTGTTCACCTATCTATTTTACAGGACTGTTAAATGAAAATCTACCTCCCCAACCCCATTCCATGCCTAATAATTGGGAGAATGTCATATAACTTGGAGGTCACACCGAAAGATCTATCTTACACATCAACATACTGGCATTTTTCAACAGCTGACATCTTGGTCTTTAGTTGGTGGAAGACTGATATTCTGACAAATGACCAAGGATATAAACCGATGAAGAAATTTACTGAATATTATTTTGAGTATACAGGCAGGAGAATCCTCGTAGCTCCAGTGAGTCAGGTTTGATCCTGAATTCCTGCGCTGTCTTTGTGGAGTTTGCACATTCTCCCCATGAGTCCTCCCCCATCCCCTGCATGGGTGCTCTGATTTACACCCACGTCCAGGAGGTAATAGGTTTTGTTTCACTGTAACAATCATTTTCATGATCTGGGCTTTGTTCGCGAGGCCAGTATTTCTTATCCCTATCTCTGGAGAAAGTGGTGGTGAGCCATTTTCTTAACTCATTGCAGTCCTTCTTACAGTTCTGTCAGGCAGAGAGTTCCAGGAATTAGACAGCGGCAGGAAAGAAATGACAAAATATGTCCAAGTAAGGAAGGTGTGTGGCCTGGAGAGGAATGTACACATGGCAGTGTTTCCACGTGACTTCTGCCCGGCCCTTCTTGCTGGTAGAGATCATGGGTTTGGGAGATGCGGTCTTAGTTTAGTTTAGTTTAGTTTAGTTTAAAGATACAGGCCCTTCTCCCCACCAAGTCCGTGCTGACCAGCAATCCCTGCACACTTACACTATCCTACACACACTAGGGACTATTTACAATTTTAACAAAGCCAATTAGCCAACAAACCTGTAGGTCTTTGTAGTGTGGGAGGAAACCGGAGCTTCTGGAGAAATCCCCAAACAGGTGGGGAGAACATAACAATTCCATACCGACAAGCACCAATAGTCAGATTCGAACCCGGATCTCTGGCGCTATATTGCAGCAACTCTAACATTGTGTCACCGTGCCGCCCTGTCGGAGTAGGCGAGACGAGCAAGTGAAGTACATTTTTCAGATGGTGCACAATACAGCCACAGTGCTCCAGTGGTAGGGGGCAGGAACAATGACTGTGGGTGATGGGCAACTTCTTCTCCTCTGCAGTGTCATTCATAGTGGAAGAAGTCTGTGCTCCTTAATACTTGTTCAATCTGTAATTCCAGTAAACTATAGAAAGAATCTGAGGCCTCAAATGCAGGCCTAACAATTCCACAACTGATGTAAGCACAGAAATGAACTAAACTAGGTCCGCTTCAACCATGTTGCAACACCTCTTGAAAATGAACATCCAGAACATCACAACCGGAAAGCAGTACTGAGTCCAGGAAACATCCCTCTTCCATCCTCGTTTCAAATGTTGAGTATTAAAAACGCACACTTTGACAATTAAAACACATGGAACTCTGTGCTTGAAGCTATTTTTGTAGTCCTGCCGTCAACCGTTAGAATATGTTGATATTAAAACAATCACAGTAGGTTGCACATCTCTGGCGGAATCCAGTCTCCACTCTGAGGTTATTACTATCACCAAAAGGGTGATACACCATGCAGGAAATCCAACATTTATCCAACTCATCATTACCCTTCTCCAACCAAAGCCTCCCAACGACATTGCTTGCCTTGCAGAGTTTGGTCACCTAATAAACCCTCTGATTCTTCAACCTCATTTCTACCAGATCTCCGGCCAGCGCTATTTATTTCAAGGACTCGAAAACCTAAAATACCAGAAACACTCAGTCCATGAAAGGAGGACTGAAGTCTGAAGTAGAGTTTCGACCCAAAACGTCACCTATTCCTTTTCTCTAAAGATGCTGCGTTACTGAGATGCACTGAGTTACTATAGCATTTTGTATCTATCTTCCATGAAAAGAATTAATGTTTTAGGTCAAATTAAAGAAAGGGAAAGGGAAAGAATAAGTTAATTTTAAATTGTAGAAAGGATGTGAAAGGGTTGGAGAGAACGAAGGAAGAGGCCAGAATTGGTGCGGTGATAAGCTGCTGATGGAGCAATCTGGTTGATGGGCTGGTGCAGAGAGTGAGGTACAAATGAAAGGCCCTGGAAAAACTCTGAAATACTGGTCAGAGCTATAGGGAATGCACAGAAGATCAGCAGTGTCAGCAGAAAGAGGAAATGTGTCGAGGATTTGTTTGCCATGTGCACTGGGAATGAACCAGAACAATTAAATTCTTACTGGCGACAGTTTTAACGACAACAGCAAAAGTATTGAACAAATGATTAATTATTCAAGATAAACAAGACCATGCAAGTGCAGAATCTAAAGTACATAGAGCAACCATAGCAGTGCAAAGTGCGTAGTGGTTGAGTAGTGTTGAGTAGGGTTGTAGTTGAAGTGGTGCAGGGTGGTACAAGAACCGTACAGTTACTGGGAGGAAGCTGGAAGTAATAATCTCTATACCACCTTCCTGTGGTGGGAGTAGTGAGAAGAGAGTGCAAATACGCTCCTACAGCTTACCCCCCTTATTCTAGTTCAGTTAAAACACTGTCACAACTACTGGAACAACTAATCTTTAATTTTGAACGAACAACAAATCGCCCTATACGATACCTAAACCACCGGGGGTTCGATCCTTGTCTCTGCCTGGCCATGCCCTTCAGCCTCGTGCAAGCAGACACTACCAAAAGGTCACGCTGTCCCAAGCGCCCTTCCAGAAGATCGACTCTGATACAAATGGGGGCTACCTTTTATGGGTCAACGGACCATGAGGGGCCAAACTACATAGGGGTGGTTTCCCTTACAAGCCAATTACACATATTGATTACATTAAAGTATTATTGACAGTCCCCCAACCCAAGTACAAAGAGTCCCAAACAATGTTTCTCCAGAAGCTTCTGGAAGGAAGTCAGTTAACTGAATAATGCAACATTTACCCTGGCAGTACAAACAATTCAGCCAGGGCTTCACACTTTGGCCATTCACCAAACAGTAGTGCAACTGTCTTGCAACATTATTTACATTATTTACAATCCCTTTGCAGTAATCCAATCAAACGCATGCATCTACAACACCTTAGAGCAGTGGTTCTCAACCTTGTTTGCCCCATGCACCCCTTTCACCATATGTCAGAATGTCATTCCCCCCCTTTCCAAGATTGTCTGCCTCAAAACGTGCATTCCAAATAATATGCATATAATACTGAAAATCCTTTATTTCTAACAGTTTGAGTTTGCTAATCTGTGGTCCCAATTCCCCCTTGAAAACCAGAAATTCCCCCCCTGGGGGGAATTCCCCCCTGGTTGAGAACCCCTGCCTTAGAGTTTCTCTGCAAAGTCCTCATACAAATTATCAATTGCAAGGACAGCTGGACCTTCCTTATCTGATGTATTGATCTGGCACATAGACTTCCTGGCACCAGCTTGCAGCTTGAGCCTTCTCACAGAAACACGAAAACAAGCCCTGTAGATGCATAAATCCTTTGCTTTATTTTGGCTCTATTTTGGCCAGGATTTACAAGAGCATGGCCAGAATGATATGGGTCTTTGATGATATTAGCTGCCATCTTGAGGGCATCGGGGTTGCTCTCCACCATATACCATTAGAAGTTGATTAGTGCATTTGGTGGCATGCTGAATCTCCTCAAACGTCCGATGAAGTAGAGGTGTTGCTAGGAATTTGCAATGTAATGGGCCTGAGACATCAACATTATTTTTCTCTTTGCCTATCTGCTCTACTTATGTATGCTTTAATTGTACTCATGTATGGTATGATTTGACAGGATAACACAAGAAAACAATGTTATTCACTGTAAATCAGTGCACATGACAATAATAAACCAATACCAATAGCAGATATGTTTGCTCCAAGGAACCCGAGGCTGTTAACTCTCTCCACCGACATCCCACCAATGACACGTGCATGATTTCTTGGCTTTCCCTCCCTGACACCAACTCCTTGGTCCTTGGCCTTGCTAATGCCGAGATCAAGATTGTTGTCCTGGCACCAATCAGTAGAGTTAATCTGGGTTAATAGCCATGAGTTAATATTATGGGTGAACAGTCAAGAGAGAGTTAGATTTTGCTCTTATGGCTAAGGGAAGAAGGGATATGGGGAAAAAGCTGGAAGGGGGTACTGATTTTGGATGATCAGCCATGATCATATTGAATGGCAGTGCTGGCTCGGGGTCGAATGGCCTACTCCTGCACCTATTTTCTATGTTTCTATGAATATCCCTACTACAGAATAGGTCAGTCCAGATATAAGCAGGGAAGGTGAGTCATCTGAAATTGGTGAATTCGATATTGAGTCCCACGTGTTACAAAATGCCCAGGCAGAAGGCAATGTGTCATTCCTCAAGCCTGCCTTGGGCTCTGTTAGAACAATGCAGGAGAGACCTCAGACCAGATTGGGATAGAGAAGGAGAACTAAATCGATAAGCAATTGGCCAGCTGGCTATGTACAGCATTTTCTGTTTTCATTTCAGATTTCCAGCACCGGAAGATTTTATTTATTTTAAAGGATTAGGTAAGGAAAATGAGAGGGAGCATTTTCTGTGTGGATCAATGCCAGTTGTCTCATGACCTAGTTATGATGACACTTGGCAAACGCAGCAGGTTAAGATTCCCCTGAAATTACCGTCTGAACACTTGCAAGAGGAGCGAGAGACTCCAGTGATTTCAGGGTTAAACCCGCCGTTTGTGAAAGTTGAGCCAAAGCAGTCTATTTTGTTCCTTTGACTAACTGGATGTTGTCCGAATGCCATGTAAAGTCATGCGCTTTTTGTACCCGTGTCAGAATTTTATTAGTATGTAAATGTGAGCATAGATTCTGTTTGTTCAGAATCCTTTATTGCTAGTCCAAAAGAGGGAAGTGTTCTTCAAATGGTCTTCTGGTGTGGGGCGTGTTGATGTGCTGTGAGCTACACTGTGTGCCCTGCGCTCAAAGGAAGAATTCCCTCCAGCGCTGCTATGAAAGCGGGATGTGAAGCGGGAAGGGCATTAGGGAGCCAGGCAAGTGTGACTTGTCTCTGTGTTCAATTCCCTGTTTTCAGGTACAAGACAAATAGTTTACATCAGATTATCAGTGTCGTTTGAAAATGTGCTGGCATCCCATTTAGTGAAGGAGAAGGAGCAAGAAAGATGAATGAATGAAGAGGGAGTTTGGCAGGTTTCTGCTCGAAGCCCTGCCTTTAATAAACCTGGAGAAATAGAGCGTGCGTAACAAAAGACAGGATCTGCTGGTTGCTAACTATTTTAACTCTGCTTCCCACACAGACCTTTCTGTCCCGGGCTTCCTCCATTGCCAGGGTGAGGCTACATGCACGCTGGAGGGACAGCACCTCATATACTGCATGGGTAGCTTACAGCCCAATGGGTTGATCATTGAAATTCTCCTCTCTCTCCCCTCCCTCCCCTCTTTCCTTCCCCAGACTCCCACCCAGACTCCCACCTGTTTCTCCCTCTATCCACCCCACGCCGCTCTGCCACGTTCATCCCTCCGGTTTCACAATCTGCAGCTTTTTAAACCTGGCTTATACCTACTGTTCTTATCTCTGGCCTTTGTTCCAGCCATCTCCCTGTCAAAAGGTTCCCCTCATCTATGCTGCCACACTTTGTCTTCACTATCCCCTTATCTAGCTTTCTGCTCCTTCCCCCCTACAATCAGTCTGCAGTAGGGTCTCCACCCGAAAACAAAATCCAGTTTTCAGCACTGTACAAACTGCAGTGTTTGGCGTAGATCAGTGGACCTGCCCAGAATGCTTAGCTCAAGAATGATGTTGAAGCAAATGATTACTTTGAAAGGTCAGTGAAGATGTTCAACTCTTCTTTCTGAACGAGTTCTGTGCTTATTTGTTTATATAATGTGCCTTTCCCTATTGCTCTGTAAACACAAACTATGGAAAGTCAATCTATAGACACAAAGACCTGCAGGTGCTGGTTAATACACCAAATGACACAGGACAAAGCGGTGACTCGGCGACCCTTTCACTGAACGCGTGATCGGCTCACCAAGGCCCACTGGATCTCCCGGTTACCCCCCATTTTGATACCCCTTCCCATTCCCACACTGGCCTTTCTGCCCTGGGCGCCATCCATTGTCAGAGTGAGGCCACACGCAAACTGGAGGAACAACACCCCATATTACGCTTGGGTAGCTCGCAAGCCAGTGGTTTGAGCAATGAATACTCCAATTTTAAGTAACCTCTAACTAATCCCCCCTCCTTCCCTCCACCCCCCCCCCCCTTTCACCGTCCTTCCCCCCACACCGCTTTCCTACCCTTGGCCCTACCAGGACTCCCACCTATTCCTCCATTCCACCCCCCTCTTCTGCGACTTTCCTCCCCCTGGCTTCACAATTCGTAACTCTTCAAACCCGTTTCACACCTATTGTTCCAACCATCTTCCTGTCAAAATAATATCCCCCTCGCCTGTGTCGACCTATTACCTGGCACACCATCTCCCCGTCCACCCTCTCCCCTTTTCCAGCTTTCTTCTCCGCCCCTTGTACAATCAGTCTGAAGGCGGGTCACAACCCGAAATGTCACCTGTCCTCGTCCTCCAGAGATGCTACGTGAGCTGCCGAGTTACTCCAGCACTTTGGGTCCCAGGATGACTGGGAACTTTAGCTTGGAATGTGCGGGAAAGGGAGAACGAGCAAAATGAAAAGGATGGGAGGAAACGGGAGAGGGACTGAATGAGAAGCAGTTGGAGTGGAAGAGAGTGGGAACTGGATGAGATTAAGATGAATGGGTGACAGCAGAATAGGACACTGCGGAAAAGGAATTCCAACCCAGATGGGGCTAATATCAACTGCATTATGTTATATGACACAAAGGGTTATTTATTTGTTCTGTTTTGCCTGTGCTGGAAAGATAAAATCACTTTAATCTTTATCGTTATCATGTGCTTCCTGAAAATTTGGATCAGCTCTTTGCTTTTCTCTATTGGCTGTGATGGATTTGGTCCCGTGCTGGTGACCACAATGGTGTGATGACCCTTTCTGGATTTAGTCAAGTAAAAACTGCTTATGAATTTAAGCATGGACACAAAATGCTGCGGTAACTCAGCGGGACAGGCAGCGTCTCTGGAGAGAAGGGATGGGTGCCGTTTCGGGTCGAGACTCGAATACTGTTCTGAAGAAGGGTCTCGACCCGAAACGTCACCCATTCCTTCTCTCCAGAGATGCTGCCTGTCCCGCTGAGTTACTCCAGCATTTTGTGTCCCTCTTCGGTGTAAACCAGCATCTGCAGTTCCTTCCAAAACATGAATCTATGGATGTTTGTCTGTTAAATTATCATATTTTGTGGCTTATTTCTCCAAAGTGAGGTGTCAGTGCTGGAATGATGCTCTGGTCATGTGATTTTTATTATCTAATGCTCTCATACTGTCCATCCAGCCAATTGGTGAGCAGCCAAGCATAACTCCTGTTCATTCATCTCAAAGCATACATTTCCTTAGTGTGGACTCTAAGCAAGACAGGCTAGTGTATGGAATCTCATACTCATTTAAAGAGCTGGCTGCCTGTTGGCAAATTGGTACATGGGTCTTTTGCACCAGCTGGATACATTTACCAGTGCACACCGGTAAATGTATCCAGCCTTTCAAACTCTCCCAGAGTACAGACTGGTGCATGAACTCACTATCCCACCTATTCACTGAGCAAGCAGACTGCTACATTGCCAGTCCCATTCACAGAATTACAGATTGGTGCGTGAACCCCCTACTCTACCCATTCACAGAGACGGAAGGTATTACAATAAACCCATTGCCCCAGCCCTTCACCCAGGTGGCTGGCTGGTGTACGAAACACTACGCTATCCGATCAGAGAGCTAATAGGTTGGTGCAATAACTAGTCTCCATTCACAGAGCTGATGAGCTGGTAAATTAATCCACTGCCCCATCAGTTGGCGGGCTGTCACATTCACCCGGTATGCAAAGCAAATGCAGAGGTGATAGGCTGGCATATTAACTTGCTGTGCCACGATGTTTTCTCATGTGCTTTATTTGAGATTAATATGATTAGTGCAGTGGACCATGGTATTGTGCGCTGATTGACTGCTCCAGGAATAGACGACCCACGGCAGCCTGGATTATTTGAGCAGCTTTTGCATGACATATTATCTTTTATCTCTAATTTGACTCAATTCTAAGGAATTTGCGGACATATTTTAAGGGCTATACGGCATGGGTTATAACATGATTAAATACAGCTTACATCCACCTCACACTTGCGTTAATTGTATGACTGGGTATAACACATGAGAGAGGCCAAACTGTGGCTCGGCAATCCTTGCAGGCGACCCTCATATTATAGCGGTTCGGGCAAGGGGAATTCACCCTTTTACAGAATTCACAATCGCTGCCAAAGTATCTGAGCCACAGATTAAAAATTCACTATCTTGGAATTTATGTGGGTGATGTTTCGGGTCAAGACCCTTCCTCAGACTTCCCAAACACTCGTCAGTAAGGCAATTAACCCTTAGTGTGTAGGTGACATGGGAGAATCAGAGTGTCCATAGTGTGTAGGTGAGCGACAGAATCTGGGAGTAGTTGGTGAGAACGTGCGGAGAATTTTGGATTAATGGATGTTAGATTGGTGCAAGATTGGCATGATTGATGATTGCATAGACACGATGGGCTGAAGGGCCTATTTCCACATTGTATCTCTATGTGAAAAATATACATCTTCTAGATGCGCTGGGACGCATCCTCAGTGATGTGACCTGGGGTCATCGGGTGTTTCGGGTCTCACAACATCAGACACCCTCGCCCAGGCGACCCAGCCGGGGTTGATCAGGCCCCGACTTGCGACCCAGCAGCAACCGCCCACGGATCAGCCATCTTAATAACTACTCTGCAGGGGTTGGGAGATTCCAGTTGCAGGAGGGACTGGGCTCTGTAGGGTGAGTCCTGGCCGGGCTCCTCCTGCATCTCACCACGTTCAAGGCCCGTGTGCAGCACCTCTTTCTCCTTCTCCGAGCATTTCATTCTCGCCTGATGGATTTTTAAGCCATGGTGGTTCATTAGGCCTTTCCGTAGCTTTATTGGGTGTCGAAAGACACAGACTGGGGTGCTAACCCAGCCTGTCCCGGGTGCCGTCTTTCCGTGCCTGTCAACTCTCTCTCCAGTAGTCACCAAACTATTCTTGGTTGTCACCCAGTCTATTCCACAGTGCCACTGGCTGAGAATCATAACAAATTGTTTACAACTGAGGGACCCAGTAGGCCTTGGCGGACCGCGCGCAAATGTTCAGTGAAACAGTTGCAAGACTACACTTGGTCCTTTGTGTATTTACGAGCATCCGCAGTTCTTTATTCTTTTGATTGACTTTTTAGTTTGTGTTTAAGGCACATTATATAAACAAATAAGAACATAACTAGTTCAGAAAGGAGAGTTAAACATCTTCACTGACCTTTCAAAAGTAATAATTTGCCTCAACATTCTTGAAATGCGTATCCTGTGAAGATTAATGATCTGTGCCACATACTGCTGTTGGTGCTGTGCTGAAAGCTGGATTATTTTTTTTTAATCAATGTTCTGAATTGAAATATTAGGATCAGCCTCCTGAAATGAAGAAATAGCAGAAACAAAATTAGGGCATTTTCTTGGTACACTGGCACAACCATGGCACGGGATTTGCATTTTAGATGTGCACAGAAATTAAAACATTAAGAAAATGTCTGGAAATAATGGTTCGCTGAGCTGCTGGGGGGGGGGGGGGGGCTGCTTTGTTTACCAATGCAGCCATTCAGGTGAATGGTGAGAATCAATTGATTGAGAGTACCACAGCTTACTTGATGTGACATTTGAGATATAGAAAGCAACCAAAATCTGTCCCTTTGAACAAATGTAAAACATTTTTGTTTCTCTCATGCTGTCAATGATCTCAAGGAGTTCCAAACCATTTTGAACAATGGCCTACAATCTGATTTATTCGTGTTGGTTAAAGAATAGTTGGCCGGGAGAAACCCCATACCTTGTCTCACTTGGAAATGTGCTCTGTGTTCCATAACCCTTATTTGATTCAGCAGAAAGACCCTTGTCTCGTTTAAGAGAGGGAATCTCTGATAGTGCAGCACCTCCTCATTCTCCTAAGAAACGTAAACTATGTGCTCAAGTATCAAGACAAAAATTAAACCGTGACTTCAACCGAAGCCGAGGGCAGCATCAATGATAATTGAAGCAGAGTTGCAAACACTTCGTTTAATAATTTTCATGTACACCCTCATCCTCCTCCTCCTCCTAACCCTCTTTCATTTCTGGGTTTTGCTATCCTTGCGAATACAGTATTGCAATCTCTTTGAGTTTTGGCATGCTGTATGATTGTTTAAATTAATCCTGCCTGGCTTGTTCAGCTGATCAACAGCCCTGAACTGATGAGAACCGAGTTGGCATCAAAGATAATATGAGTGCCTGTTTACAATGTTTACTCCTCAAATGAATAAGATGTCTTTGGACAAGTGGATTATACAGGCCGCTTATTCGAGTGGAATGAAACGTGGTGTTCTATTCCTCCATCTGTAGTGTCATGTTTATATAGTCAATGAGGATTACTTTATGAATAACCACGTTCAAAATCCTTCATTTTTACATAGTTATGGAAAAGTTGTTTGCAGCTCAAAATGGACTATTCAGCCCAGTTGTTTTAATGTTAGTATATGCCTTCCATACAAACCTCCTCCCAGTCCTATGTATCACCCCTGTGGCACCACAGTGATGCAGCTAGTAAAGCTGCTCCAGAGACCCAGGTTCAATCCTGACGTCCAGAGCTGCTTATGTGGAATTTGCAAGTTCTCCCTGTAACTGCATGTTTTGCCCATGTACCCTGGTTTCTTCCCACAGTGTAAAAAAAAACTTGCCCTGCACATCTGTTTTCAACTTTGCCCCTCTCACCTTAAAGCTATGCCCTCTAATCTTTGACAACACCATTAACTGTATAGCTTCTACGTATATCCAACCTCCCGAAGTGCTACAGCTCACATTTCTGCAGCAGATCTATATCCTACATGTACTTTGACAGACTTCCTCACTGTCCACAACTCCACCAAACTTGGTGTTGTTCATAAACTTCCTTGCCAACCCATCTAACCAAACATCAAAGTCTTTCAAATATATCACAAACAGGTCTTGATGTGACATTGGAGACATCTGTCCCAGCACGGATCCTTGCAGAACTCTACTCTTCACAGACCACCAGCCACAGTAATATGCTTACACCACAACCTTTGTCTTCTATGACTAAACCAGTTCTGAATCCAAACAACCAAATCACGTGGATCCCATGCATCTTAATCTTGATCAGCCCATCAAAGGAAGGACTACCAAAAATCCACAGAGACACTACTCACTGCCCTACACTCATCCATCCCTCGTTGATGGGAATATGGGGAGAATAAAAAGGGTTAGGATAGGATGAGCTGTAAAAATGAGTGTATAATAATTGGTGCAGCTTTGGTGGGCCAAAGGACTTGTCTCCATCTTGGATTCCTGTATGACTGTATGACATATTGTTCTAGTCCTCTCTCATTCTATACCAAATATCTTCAGAAGAGCATCCATGCTATTCACCTTGCCTAGTCTCTGTAGGTTCCCGTTCAATACTCTGATCATTCCACATGCCATGACCTTCTACCTAAATCCTTTTCTGGATAGTTTAGTAGTCAACCTTCATTGCCTGTAGTCCTATTTCTGCAGCAAGTGGAAAGGTCTTCAGGATGTCTATTGTCGGACCCTTCCACTGCCACAACTTTTTATCAAGTTTGCAATCTCCATCAGAGAAGTGAGCTGTTCAATCTTACCCAATTGGTAATTTTTTTTCCCCTGCAAATGGTTCCTTATCCTTTCTGTTAAATGGAGATCAGAACTGAACTGTTCTTCGTTTCTGTGGTTGTAACGATGGGCCTTCAACCTGAAACATTGTTTCTGTTTTCACAGATGTGGTCTGACCTGCTGTGTATTTTCAGCATTTTTTAACTTTTATTTTCACCGGTGGTCTACACTTGTTTAGCTTCACTTATTTGCTTTCTGCTTCATTCTGTAAATGAACCCCATCGATTTTCCTTTCAGCGATCTTCATGGTTTTATTAACCTGCAAGATTACTTTTCATAATGTGGATGCCTGTCCACATTATAATTTGGATCCCTTTTTTCCCCAATCAGAGAATGAGGTTCTTTTCATCTTGCACCAATCTCCGTTGGAGTTTGTATTTCATCCAAACACAGGAGGCGGGTCAACCAATTGAGTCTAATGCAGCTCCCAGAACAACCACACCAGTTCTATTCCCTCACTCAATCTTGTTTCCCATGCCCATTAGCTCTACCTTGACATTCCTACACAAGGGAAATTTTATATCGGCAAATTAACCTATCTACCCTCATGTATTTGGGACTTGAGTGGAAATCACAACACTTTGAGGAAACCCACATGGTCACAGGGAGAACCCGCAAACTCCTCACAGATAGCACCAGAAATCAAGAACAAACCTGGTTGCTGAAACTGTAAGGCAGCAGTAGTACCCACTACATCTCTGTAATTAATTGAAAATTAAAATCAATGCAATATTTAAAACCGCTGCCTGTATTTATTTATTTTTAACTATTGCAGAATAGATGTCATTTTTTACCTGAGGAAAACACACCTTGGTATTTGTGTGTGTCGTGTGTGTGTGTGTGTGTGTGTGCGCGCGCGCCTGCCATTGCTTTGTGCCCATGCTTTTCTCTGCAAGATATGAAGATGAAGGCGGTCAGAGGTAAGATGCAGAGAATTGAATGACTAATACTGATGTTTACGAGAAGGATAGGTCCGCCTCTGGTTACTTCACAAAGGATACAACTGAGTTCAGAGATATTTTAAAACTGCAGCCAACACAGAGAATTATATAAAACAAATAAAAACAAAAAAGCTTACGATGGAAATTTCGTAACTGTCAGTTCCTATCATTCTCGCTCAGGAGTGAATGAGAAGTATTAGAAGGACCGCCTTGATATTGGAGCAAGAATAAATCTAAGGATGCTGATTTTGTCCTGATAAAAATGTGTTGAATGGTTTGGATGTGCTTGTACAAAACTAAAATAAAATCTCCGAATCAGTTTTGATGGGAGTTCCTCAGGTTAAGAGCTGCAAGTTATGGTTCTCAACTAATAGAGAAAATAAAGATGGTGACTTCAGCAATGAGCAACAAGGGTGGCTCAGTGGCTCAGTGGTAGAGTCGTTGCCTTACAACGCCAGAGATTCGAGTTTGATCCTGACTACAGGCATGTTTTTTATGGAGTTTGTACATTCACCCGTCCGATTTCCTCCCACACCCCAAAGATGTTTAGGTTTGTAGATTAATTGGCACGGTAAAATTGTAAATTGTCCCTCGTATGTGTGTGGGATAGTGTTAGTGTGCGGGGATCGCTGGTTGGCGCAGATTCGGTGGGCCGAAGGGTCTGTTTCCATGCTGTATCTCTAAGCTAAACTGAACTAAACAATAAGCTCTTTGCAGAACTGGGAATGAGATTGGCGACCCTGTGACCATAACATACAACTTGGTTAAAATGGCAGTGAATGGACAGGTCTGCGTCTCTTTATCCTGAAACTGTGTCCATCTGTTGGTAATGTTCATCTTATGACTTCAGTTTATCAACAATATTGCAGTATTTATCATGTTAATAGACAAAAACAGAGTGATTTCAGGTACCCCAACTGCACCTGTGATAATTGGGATCATGGCTGTTTCCTTTTATAAAAAAAAAGAGATGATCGCTGCCAACAATGGTTTGCTGGCAGATGTGATCAGTGTACATGGGGCATCTTGGATGGCATGGGCACGTTGGGCCAAAGGGCCTGTTTCCGTGCTGTATGACTCTATAACCAAGAATGGAAGCTACAGTGTAAGGTGATGAAAGGTATCCTACCTGAAACATTAGCTCTGTGCTTCTCTTCCCACAGATGCAGCCAGACTTGCTGAGTACTAGTATTTTCTCTTTTTATTTTGGTGTGAAACCAGACATGGGAATGGGAATCCCCAGATCTCCAATGTCGTGCGATAGCAGTCCCTGCAAGGGTGGGAGAACACGAGAGAGCTCATACCATTTACAGGGGCCCAGGAAGGATGGCAGAGTCAAAACTGACATGGGAAGGAAGATGCATTGGAGATCAATGCCAGGCCCAATACCCATTGACTTAGCCGCAGTACTTTATTGTGCGCAGTTCTGGCCATCGCAGCACAGGAAGGATGTGGAGGCTTTGGAGAGGGTGCAGAACCAGTTAATCAGTCTGGATTACAGGGCATTAAATGAGAAGAGGTTGGGTGAACTTGGATTGGATTGTCTGGAGCGTTGGTGGCTGAGAGCAAACCTGATTGAGGGTTAAAAAATTAGGTCGAGATAAGGTAGACAGTCAGAACCTTTAATGTAAAAGTCTAGATGGCATCGCCGGAAAGTCAGAGGGAGAAAGTTTAAAGGAGATCAGTGGGGCAAGTTTTTAAACAAAGTGTGGTGGGTGCCTGCAACACGCTGCCAGTGATGTGTTGGAAGCAGATACGATAGTGATATTTAAGAAACTTTTAGATCGACACATGAATATGCAGGGATTAAACAGATATGGAACACACATCAACAGAAGGGATTAGTTTAATTTGGCATCATGTTTGGGTCAGACATAATCGCCCAATGGGCCTGTTTTGTACTGTACTGCTGTGTGTACTGAAATAGGTTTAACAATCTCTGAAATAGGGTCGAGATCAGTGCGTGTGATCAACAAATTACAACCCTCAATAACTGCAGAATTAAGCTGCACATTGCTCCATCCACCCTACCTTCAACTAACATCAGTCTTGATTAGTCTCGTCACCACTCTGATTGCCTACTACGCTCACGAGCTCTGCTCCCACACGCACCTCGTGCCTTACACGCACTCCCAGGTATACAAAAGGTCTACACATTAATGCTCTTTCCTCGCTCTGTTGAAAAAGTAAATGAGGCAGCAACACCGGCAGCAAGAGCAGACTGAGGCAGACACTACTGTGCCTGTCGACTAGAGAAAGAGCTTGAGATCATGGTGCGAGCTGCCACAGAGATCATTGCCCCTGGCAAAGCAGGGGTTGTGGAAGGTGTCATGGTTATTTCTTCCCCGTCGCATCCCACTGCCTTTGCATGACCCCTTCACAGTTGGCCTACACATGTCTCTCCTGCAGAAGTGGTGGCCAGCTATCAAAACAACCCATCGACCTCATTGCCCCAATTAATTCCCTGCAACCTATTCCCTCTCACTTGCCACCCTAATTCGACCACCAGCCGCTCACCTACACTTAGCGATTTTGAGTGATCAATTAACCTACCATCCAGCGGATTTGGGATGAGGTTGGAAACCAGAGCACCAAGGGGAAACTCAGTCACAAGCTGAACGTGCACACTCATCACGGACAGCACCAGAGATCAGGATGCAACCTGTGTCGCTGCAGCTGTGAGGAAACTGCACTGCAGGCTATGCCACCCACCCTTAATAGAATGGTTTTCCAGCTAAAGTTCCTCCATAAGATTCCTATGATTCCTCGACCTGAATCCCTCGAGTTTGGAAGAACGACAGGTGATCTCATCGAACTATACAGCATTAAGGACTACGTCAGGGTAGATGCCAAATGACATTACCCCTGGCAGGGAAACCAGGAACCACAACCCAAAGTAATGGATCTTTCCATTCAGCACAGATATGAGAAGAAATTCCTAGCTATATTGGAAGACTCATTTCATTTAATTGACATTTTGGCTGAATGTTTGCTTGCTGATGGTCAGTTGTGCACCCTGTTATTATTTGGCCCTGCTTATGCTCCAGAATGTTTAGAGGCAGTGGATCAAGGGAGTTACCATGGTTTCAGATCTCCTGTCATTGTAACAGGTATAGTTGTTTGATCTGAACCATTTGTGGCTTGAAGCAAGGGAGGTGATTTGGAGGGAATAAGTTCCTTAGCTTCAAAAATTGGGGATTAGTGTCAGCTTTGCTCGCTGAGTATTATTCTTGCATTTGTCAGAATATCACAGGTTTAAGCATTATTTGGGAATCTGAGATGTCAGTCCATTGAAGGATTGAGAGCCTGTCGCATTGTGTGAGGGCATTAGTTGGATGAAATATCCCAACGATTCAAGTGGATGTTGTTATTTTATGTTTTCTCAATCTCTCTGTCTCCAACAGAGGGGACAGATCATGAACTGACCTTTCAATGGGTCGACCTCCTCCCATGCTGCCAGTTGCAAGGACGCCATCCCCGACTCTCAATGTCCATCTCAGCTACATCTGCTCCCAAGATGAGGCTTTCCACTTTAGAACATCCAAGATAGCATATTTCTGTCATATAATAGGTTTTCCCCAGGGTATTGTAGATATATCCCTAACCCGTGCCTCCACTGAATCTCAAATGTCTGCTTTCATACCTCCTCTGCCCAAACAGAACAGGTTTCTTGGTCCTTACCTTTCACCCCACCATCCTCAGCATCCGACACATCATTCTTCGACGTTTTTAATCACATTCAACGTGACTCCATCACTAATCATTTCTCATCCCTGCTTTGCACAGAGACCACTACCTCCTCATCCCTTCCCATCCAAACCATCCCTTCCCGCCAGGTCGTTTTCCCTGCAACTGCAGGAGATGTAACACCTGTCCCTACACATCCTTTCACACATCCATCAAGGGAGCCTAGCAGCCCTTCCAGGTGACCAGGTGACCAGGGACCAGTCTAGTAGACGTTTGGTCTGCTAGATCTCTCGTTTGCTAACCATTTTTACTTCCCTTCCCATTTTTGGTCCTGGGCCTCCATGGGCAGGGTGAGGCCATACACTCTGCCAATGGAGCAGCACCTCCATTTGTGTAGCTTGTGTCGCTTAAGGGCCTGTCCCACTTTTACGACCTAATTCACGACCTCTGCCGAGTTTGCCCTTGACTCATACTCGCAGCATGGTCGTCACGAGGTCGTAGGAGGTCGTAGAAGGTCATAGGTAGGTCATGATGCTAGTCGTAGGTACTAGTGGCATCAAGTAGATCGGGGCGTTTTTCTAGCTTGACGTAAAATGTCCACGAGTAAAAAAGGTCATGAATTAGGTCGTGAAAGTGGGACAGGCCCTTTACAACCCAATAGTATGAACATTGAAGATCCAATTTTAGGCAACCTACAAAATTCTAAAGGGCTAGACAGGCTAGTTGTAGGAACGATATTTTCTCAGAGTGACAAATCTAAATGCTTGAACACAATTTCAGTATAAGAGGGTGGCTGCTTCCAACTGAGATGAGATGTCTTCATTCAGAGGACAGGGAATCTCTCGAGTTCTGTACCCCGAGAGTTCAGTCTCCGAGTTAGTTCATAACCAATACGATAGATTGATCATGATAACATTAAGGGAATTGTAGGATAAGGGTTACTGCTGGAAAGTGGCACTGAAGGTGTAGGTGAAAGATTAGCTGTGATCTCAAATGATGGAATAGATACTGTAACGTTCTTATTTCTTCTGTTCTGATAAGCAGGCAGGATTAACAAATGCATGTTGGCCTGCCAACAGTCCATGTACCACATTAGAAGGTTTGGCCTAAAGGTCAATGCACTTTCCAAGAGGCTTTGTTTCATTTCCTTTCAGGCAAAGGGCATGGATTACTTGCCTTGAGATGTGGAAGATGCCTGTGTGTCAGGATGTTTTGTGACCATTGTACAACATATACCACCGGATCTTGACAGTGCAAGCATGTGCTTTAATGGCAGGACGTCCACGGGGATTGTGACTAGTCTGTGTTACACAAACTTTGCACAAACTGACACATTCTGACTGCATAAGCAAAGCAAATACAGACACATTTGAAGCACATATATTGTACATACACTCAAATACATTCTGAGCACACAGAAACACTAGACAGTTACATGGATAGGACAGGGTTGGAGGGATATGGACCAAACGCAGGCAGATGGGACTAGTATAGCAGGAACGTGTTTGCCAATGTGGGCAGGTTGCGTAACTTCCGCCATTTCAGCAAACCCGACCCGACTTCAGTTATGGCTCTCGCAGTGTAATCAGTGTTGTGGGGGAACAGTTTGTGTTTACTATGTTTATAGTGTGTTTATAGTATCTTTGCTTGGACACTATGTAATATTATGTTTATTATAATTATAATAAACTATGTAATATTATGTTTATTATAATTATTATAATACTATGTATATAGTCTGTTTGCTTGGAGCCCTGCACACAGACTGCGTATCCAGCCCCCCAATGCAACACTCACAGACTCTGCTACCAGAAGGCAGACTCTTAAATCAATCCGGAGTTTAACACGGTCATTGTCACTACGCGGACTATGCTAACCAGAAGTTATTGAGCCAGGGTGGAGTTTCAGTACACGGAACTCTGCTACTGGAGTCCCACAGTAGGTATACCAGCCCCAGCACTAACAGTCCATCTTTGACCTCTCTCGGCCGGTAACAACGTTTTCAATGGAAATGACACCCGCGGCAGTGACACTGATCCTGGCGTTCCCTGCACCAGACGCTGTTCCCAGCGGAGAGAAACTGTCCTCACTATAGGGAGGTTTCACTGCAGTCATCTCACGACCCGTGACCCGTACTGTTGCTACGCTACGCCAAGTGGAGTACAAGCGATGAACTGCAGGTAAGCACTGACCATTGTTTCCAGCGTAGCGGGCCCGTCAAGACCCGCCGAAATTGTCAATGTTTGCGCTGTAAATAATTATGGAAATTGGGATAAGCGTGAGAGACATTTAGCCTACTTCAGAATTCCAAAAGTGAGGAGATATGACAGTAGATAGAAGCGAGAGCTGAAGGGGCAACAACAGCCAGAGTGCTTGGCGAACATTGGCCGTTTGCTCACAGCATTTCATCAACTAAGGCATTATTTGTGTTTTTTCTTGACTCCTTTGGCATTTAAAAAGTTTCAGAAGTGATAAATCTGGCTCTAAAATTTAAAAATCGCCCATGGTTCTCAAGTGGTTTTTTACATACAAAACGAAAATGCTTCTGAAGCAAAATTTACAGCCAGATTTATCACTTCTGAGACTTTTTAGATACCAAAGGAATCAAGAAAAAACTCAAATAATGCCTTACTGCTGATGAAATGCAGTGAGCAATAATTCCCAATATTTTCAATTCCGATATCTGCACGGCCAATGTTCGCCAAGCAGTTTAGCTGTTGTTGTCCCTTCAGCTCTCGCTTCTCTTTACCTTCATTTCGCTTCACTTTTGGAATTCTGAAGTTGGGTACATGTCTCTCACGCTTACCCCGACTTCCACAATTTTTTTACAGCGCAAAAATTCAACATTTTGGCGGTTTTTAACAGGTAGGAAAGTACGCGATCTTGCATTAATAACATTTACCGAATGTTACGGATGTCCTCCAGATGGATTGAGCGGCTCCGTGCGTCACGCCCTATGACCCCGTACCCTTACGTGCAACCCCCCTATAAAGGCAAACCCTCTCTGCCTCTCCGCTCACGCTTTGCAGTCGTAGCTCCAGGACAGAATGTGCGCAGAGAGGGGTGAACAAACACAGAAGGAAACATCTCACTGGGGAGCGTGAGAGAGAGAGAATTGCGGGGACAAGCAGGTCAGAACGCGAGGCCACGAGAGGAGAGAGAGGGTGGGCAGACGGAGAGTGAAATGAAACAGGGAGAGATAAAGTAGCGAGAGAGAGAGAGAGAGGGGGGACGATGTGGGGTTTTACACTAGAGGCCGAGAGGAGGGAGCAAAAAAAAGACCAGTTGTGTGGTATTTGGTAAAATAATAGCAATATGAAGACGTCATGTCCAAAGCGGAGATACTAGATACTAAAGATTACCCATGACCCACGACGGCTTTTTCGTTGAGTGGACTATCTTGCTCCACTCTATGATCTTTGATTTCCACATTGTATCACTCTATGACTCTAAACATACATACTGTAAGTCCTACACAGCAGAACACACACACACACACACACACACACACACACACACACACACACGCACACACGCACACACACACACTTGGCAGAGACCCATAAGAAATTTGCTGTTGTATCTTGATCCTTTTATTCAGTTACCAATAAAATTCTGACTATGTCTCCTGTCTATGCCTCTCATAATCTTATATGCTTTTATCAGGTCACTGAATCGGAGTCACTCCAAGTTGCAACATAATGCCCCAATTCTTATATTCAGTGTGCCAATCTCTGAAGGCAAGCTTACCATATACCTTCTTCAGCACCTTCTTCAGTAGTGGTTAGATGCACAGTCTCGTGCCCAGAGTAGGTGAATCGAGGACCAGAGGACAGTGGTTTAAGATGAAGGGGAAACGATTTAATAGGAATCTGAGGGGCAACGTTTTCACACAAGGGGTGGTGGATGTATGGAACAAGCTGCCAGAGGAGCAGGTGAGGCAGGGACTATCCCAACAGTAAAGAAACAGTTAGACAGGTACGTGGATAGGACAGGTTTGGGGGGATATGGACCAAATGCGGGCAGGTGGGACTAGTGTAGCTGGGATATCTTGGCTGGTGTGGGCAAGTTGGGCATGTTTCCATACTGTATCACTCTAAGAGCACCCAGTCGATCTGTGTTCCACTTTCAGGGAACTACAGACTTGGACGTGACTGGGTAAAAAACGCTGAGTGATGTTTACTCTCAACACTCCCAAAATTCATTTCTTGAGCTACATTCAATGACTCTTCAGCCCACAGCCAAATGATCAACCTAGATGATGTATTGAAGTTGACTGAAAGCACAATGTGCAAGGGTTCTAGTTATTAATCCCAGCCACAAGCTACCTCTGTGGAAAGTGGATGAAAAATTGTTTTCGGCTGCCTTGCCTTTGAATCCTGTCAAATGAAGCTCGAGCTGCATTTCTGTGCTCAGCTGAAGTCACAGTGTAATAGGTAACACAGTTATTCTTTTCATATGTGTATCTCACACTTCAGAAAAGGCTTTGTGTGCCATTCGTACAGGAGATCTAAAACATTAATTTAATGTTTCTTTCCATTGAGGGTGGTGATCAATTGAATGCCGGATTATTTGTCACCAGCACTGCTTGTCCTGCTCTGAAACATAGCAGCCTTTGATTAAACGCATAATGCATTCACCTGAATTGTTCTCTTATCTAACATGTTGCAAGTGGAACTATTTCCATTGTCCATTGTCTTCAGATGTTCCCAGTCTCCTTCTTAATGGCTTTGCAGACATTCAGCAGCAGGAGTACACCATTATAAGAACCAATTGTTATTAAGCTGACATGAAGTTCTCAATGAGTCCAGCTCTCAAACTCCCTGTAGTTTATGTGAGGTTATAAAAGATTTCCCAAATCTTAATAATGTCAGTGGGATCCACATAGCAACCTGTTGATGGAAAAATTAATGCGAAACAGCAGTTCATATCTGCCACGGTGTTTGGCTTGACTTTGTTCATCACTTCCCCAGAATAATTATGCCACAGAAAATTTCAGGTCTTCTCCAAAATCACATATTGGCCGTCCCAGATTACAAACACCCGAACCCCTAGATATAACCAAGCTCTTATAATGCTATTATGTACAGAATCCTTTAAAATCACATGTCTTGTTCCTACGAATAGATTTCTTTCTCTCCACTCTTTGTAATCAATCATTCAAATTAGTCAGATGTGCTTTTCATCCCAGTTAACTGAATACCATGGAGATATGGTTACCAAATCGAATGATGTTTGTGTATTTCTTAATTTATGGAAAGAATCAACTGATGGTCTCTGTAAAAACAGAGCCCGTAGATTCCCTGGGGACGGCCTGCACTGGCAAGGTGATGTGTGGGCCCAACCTCTGCCAGTAAAGAGCAGAACTCGTACACATTATGAATTAAGGGAGAGGTTGGGCAGGATAGGGTTTTATTTCTTGGAGCGTAGGTGACTGAAGGGTGACCTTATAGACTGTATAACATTCTGATTGGCATAGATAAGCACACAGTCCTCCGGGAAGGGGGAAGGGGAGTTAGAGGGTATAGGTTTAAGGTGAGCGGAGAAAGATTTAGTAGGAACCTGAGAGGCAACCATTTCACCAAAATACATAAATGGAATGGGCTGCGGAGGAAGTGGTTGAGGCAGGTATAATAACAACATTTAAAGATCATTTGGACAGGTCCATGGATAGGATATATTCAGTGGGATCAGACACAGGCAAATGGGCTTGTAGGTCATCATGAACAAGTTGGGCCAAAAGGTCGGTTTCCATGTAGTATTACCCTATGACTCCGCGAGTAAGTCCAGTCATCCTATCCCGCAGCGATACTCCGATCCCATGTTACAGGCACTGAGTGGTCGGAGTCAGGGCTCAGTGAAACAATTCAAGATTGCCTCCAGGTTGTTTGTTGGCACAATTAGATTGAGCCAATTATTTATTCAGTGCAAATTGTAGCAGCGGGGTGAGTTGCTGTTAGTGTGCCAAATTAGATTGTTAGTCATTACCGATTGGTGGGTGTGGAGAATCGCACAATTTACAACAGTTCAGCAAGGCTGAACGGACCAGCGGATAAATGCGGTGTACTGTGTTAAAAACTCATTGTTACCTCCAGCACCTTGTTTAATTAGTGTCCATCACAATAGCAGATTACCAGCATGGTTATGTATTATAAAAGACCCTTCTTTCCCAACCCACATCAAATGCGTAGCTAAGATTTGATAAATTAAGAATCCATCTAACAACTAAATTTTTTCCTTCTGCCTTATTGTTCGCCCACACACATTTGAGCAATTTTTTTTTCAGGGTTATAACAGCAATAGATTGATGAAATAGATTGGTCTGATAAGTGTTTTAGGTCTCAATTTGCAGAGAGAAACAAACAAATCATCTGTATGGAGGATTATGCAATGATTTGTAATCCCTAAACAAAATAGACATGTTTAATAGAACAAGCCAAGGACTAAATGTAGTCAGTGAACAATCACAATATTGAGTTTAGCAAACACTCAGTGGCGTTAACAGTTGAATGACTAAATAGCTAATCTGTCCTCAACAACAATGGGGATTATATTAAAGAAATTCTACAAGTGCACAGAACCCTAGAGATTAAAGTAAACATCTTATCACAGCCTATTGGAATGTGTTATTGAGTGTGGTGCATGTAAAATTGATGAAAACTAGTACAGAGCTGTCAAACTACAAATGATGTCTCCTTCAGAAATGTAATAAGCCTGGTTTTCAGTTGCATTCTCTGTAAGATTTGTCTGCATGACGTTTAGATGGTTCGTCCAGTGAAGCCTGCACTTGAAAATGTCACCCATATCTTCTCTGAACGAAAGGATTGGCAGGTGACGGAGAGTCGCCAAATTTGGATTTACGCACCAGTCGCGTTAAAATTCCCTGCAAGGAAACAAGGAAATGCACAGAGGCACACACAAATGAAGAACAAAATTAGAAGCTTTCACCAAGGAAAGGGGGATATAAATAAATAACAAGGTAGATCAGCAGGGGCCATTCCGTGATGCTTGCAAAGGGCAGGTAGTTAATCAGTCAAGGCAGGAGTGTTTGATGATCATATGTTGCAGCAAAGCAACAATACATTCTTACTTGCTGCAGCTTTGCAGGCCCATTAGTACAATAACACAAAGTAATATACAATAATCCGTAAAACAATAAATTAACAATCAGTAATTATCAGTAACCGCAACAGTCCATAATAACCATAATAGTGCAAAACTGCTGTAGTGCAACCAAAAACAAAGTCCGTAGTAGATCATCGTTGCTTGGTGTTTTGCAGTGTTCAATAGTCTGACAGTTGCTGAGAAGTACCTTGTCTTGTACCCGGAGGCCATGATTATCAGGGTCTGTACCTTATTCTTGATGGTAGTAGCATGACGAGAGCATGTCCAGGTTGGTGTGGGTCTCTGATAATATTTGCTGCCTTTATGAGTCCACATCTCCTGTAGATCCTTTCAATGGAGCGGTCAGTATCTGAGATTGTCCGGGCAATAGCTATCACTTTCTGCAGTCTCCTTCATTCCTGGGTGTTCAAGTTACCCAACCAGGCTGTGGTGCAATGTCAGTATATTCTCGACTGCACTCCGGTGGAAGTTCAATAACGCATTTGTCGACATAAACTTCAGAACAGGTAGAGATGTTGGCGAGCTTTCTTTGTGATTGCTTCAATGTGCTGGGTCCAGGACAGAGTGTAGAAATGTAAGCTCATTGACAATAATACAATTGGAAAATGCTGGAAACAGCAGGTCAGGCAACATCTTTAGACTTTTAGACTTAAGAGATACAACGTGGAAACAGGCCCTTCAGCCCACCGAGTCTGTGCCGACCAGCAATCACCCCGTACACTTGGAATCATCATCATGCATTGTCTTTCTGCTGACTGGATAGCACACAACAAAAGCTTTTCACTGAACCTCGGTACACGTGACATTAAACTAAACTAACCGTGCTACACGCGAAGGCACTTCTTCTTTCGTGTGGCGTGCACAGCCTAAAGTTGTAGGACAACTTGTTCTCTTTGATCTTCCGTTTGTGCACGTCGAGCTGATTGCATTAGTTGAAACAGGTGAAGGTTGCAATCTTCCACCCCGCGAAGGCACTAAGGACCATTTACAATTTTTACTGACGCCAATGAACCTACAAATGTGCAAAAGGAAAAATTGATCCAAAATGATGACATCAGGAATGGCCAGTTCTGATGGACAGACTGACTATCATAATTTTGGCTCCGTTTTTATTTTTCTATTTGTACAGCTGGCTTGTTATCTCCTGATATCTCCCACAGTCTTGTTATTAGTAATGCATCACACTGACAGAACACCCCAATGATCCTTACTGCTACTCCTGCTGCTACATTGATTCATTTTGGTCTCCCCCTATTGCAGATATTCCATTTGTGCTATCAATCACCCCCCCAACCCCATCCCCTGCCTTTGCTACTACTGAAAACTAACCTTCTTTCTCTCTTTCTCAAATATGATGAAGGGTCTTGGACAATGAAATATTGACTGCTTCAGAACTGCATTCAGGTGCCTTCTGACCTGCCAAATGTTTCCAGCATATTCTGTCTATATTTCAGCTTTCCAGCATTAATATATGTGTATATATATTTTAATTAAATAGGTTTTGCTGGATACATTTTTGACAAGCTGTGATAAAACTCTGGTCTGTATAATGCAGATTGAGCAACTGGCTGAACTTGTCAAAATGTAACTGTCTTCATTATCTGCAATGAAGCCAAACCAATGGGGTTTCCCTGTTGTTCAATGGTGCTCATTTTTTCAATGCTTATATTTGTGGCCGTTGCACACGGCTGGTTGGGACAGAAACAGTCACAGAGAAGGCATTAATTAATGGGAGAGGTTGTTCCCTGCTTCACAGCAAGTAACTGTGAACTCTGCAGCATATCAGTCAGACCTGAAGGCAGGAGGTGAGTTGGATTCTACAGAGAACAGGAATTGCATGAACAAGCTGCCATCACAGAGCACCTTTGTTGCCTCCAGGCACATTTCTTATTTTGTCCTGTTGTAACACAACAGAAATGCTTTTAAAATATTTTGTTATAATGATGCTTTTTTTTTTCCAAAATAAATCAAAAATAACCTCAGCTTTTTTTTTCTGTCTGCAATTCCTACAGTACTTAGTGTAAATGTGTACATTTACATGTGTACATTTACATATAGCATACTGCTTTGATTTTCAAATGTCTGTTTTAGACAACTAACAACTCTTCTGTAAAATACTACATATTACACCAAATGTTTAAGAAGGAACTGCAGATGCTGGAAAAATTGAAGGTAGATGAAAATGCTGGAGAAACTCAGCGGGTGAGGCAGCATCTATGGAGCGAAGGAATAGGTGACGTTTCGGGTCGAGACCCTTCTTCAGACTGATGTGGGGGTGGGGGGGTTTGGGGGGGGTTGGGAAGAAGAAAGGAAGAGGCTGAGGCAGTGGGCTGTAGGAGAGCTGGGAAGGGGAGGGGAAAGAGGGAGAAAGCATGGACTACCTGAAATTGGAGAAGTCAAGCGAAAATATGAGGTGCTGCTCCTCCAATTTATGGTGGGACTCACTCTGGCCATGGAGGAGGTCCAGGACAGAAAGGTCGGTTTCGGAATGGGAGGGGGAGTTGAAGTGCTGAGCCACCGGGAGATCAGGTTGGTTATTGCGAACTGAGCGGAGGTGTTGGGCGAAGTGATCGCCAAGCCTCCGCTTGGTCTCGCCGATGTAGAGCTGCTGACACCGAGAGCAGCAGATGCAATAGATGAGGTTGGAGGAGGTGCAGGTGAACCTCTGCCGCATCTGGAAAGACTGTTTAGGTCCTTGGATGGAGTCAAGGGGGGAGGTAAAGCGACAGGTGTAGCATTTCTTGTGGTTGCAAGGGAAAGTACCAAGGGAGGGGGTGGTTTGGGTGGGAAGGAACAAATTGACCAGGGAGTTACGGAGAGAGTGGTCTCTGTGGAAAGCTGAAAGGGGAGGAGATGGGAAGATGTGGCCAGTGGTGGGATCCCGTTGGAAGGTGGCGAAATTGTCGGAGGATTATGTGTTGTATGTGACGGCTGGTAGGGTGGAAGGTGAGGACAATGGGGACTCTGCCCTTGTTACGAGTGGGGGGGATGGGGAGTGAGTGGGGGGGATGGGGAGTGAGAGCAGAGTTACGGGGTATGGAAGGGACCCTGGTGAGAGCCTCATCTATAGACGAAGAGGGGAACCCCCGTTCCCTAAAGAATGAGGACATCTCCGATGCCCTGGTTTGGAACACCTCATCCTGGGTGCAGATGCGGCGTAGACGGATGAATTGGGAGTAGGTGATAGAGTCCTTACGGGAAGCAGGGTTGGAAGAAGTGTAGTCCAGATAGCCATGGGCGTCAGTGGGTTTTTAGTAGATGTCGGTCGGTAGTCTGTCACCTGCGATGGAGATAGTGAGGTCTAGAAACGGTAGGGAAATGTGGGAAATGGTCCAGGTGAATTTGAGTGCCGGATGGAAGTTAGTGTTGAAATGGATGGTGAGTGAGTTCTGCATGGGTGCAGGAGGCAGCACCAATGCAGTCATCGATGTAGCGGAGATTGAGTTCGGGGATCGGGCCACGCTATGTCTCGAACATGGATTCACCAACATAATGACAATATTACACCAACATAATCACAATTTAAAAATATGATTTCCTCAATATTTTTTCATGCTAGTAGGTAGGTATTTGGACACCGACCTGGTGATAATTGGTAATAATAGTCACGGCTAGTTTCCATTCCTATCTCATTCAGTCAGGAAGCACAAGGTCTGAAGAAGGGTCTCGACCTGAAATGTCACCCATTCCTTCTCTCCAAAGTTACCCCAGTTACTCCAGAGTTACTCCAGCTTTTTTGTGTCCATAAGGTTTATGAATATATATTAGCTTTAGGTTACGGTTGAATACCAGGAGACAAATCTCTCGATTTCTTGTGTTTGATTTGAACACTTTTCAGAGGATGCACATTCCCAGGTTGTTAAAGAATAGAACACGATAGTTTATAACTGAGCAAGACATACAAATTGGACAGAGGACTCGTGATAGGTGGAATGAGGTGGCAAAGGAGCAGTGGAACACCACAGTCTTGGGACTTTGCAGTGGAGATCATCATTAGCTTGGTCAGGTTTGTCGTAGCATTATCTTCCTTCAATCCCATAGTCTTGTGCTGGTTGTGGGGATTTGAAGGAAGAGTGATATAAGGGAGAATATGTGAGAAGCCTGTTAAAATGTTTGGGATATTGCTAGTATGTGCGACAGCCTACCAAAGTCATCAAAGACTATGGGCAGTCGGCATTTAAAAGTTTTTTTTTTTTTTTTTAAATATTTTTTTATATGTAGAAACAGTATATACCGGGTGAGTACATCTTATTCGACATTGAGATTTATACAATGTGTAAAATTAATAACGTATTGATTATTAATTAGTACTATTTATGATAATTGTAGTATTAATCCATTATACATTCCGTTATTATTTATTTTATATAATTGGGGGTATATTAGTATATTCCTAATATAAGTAATACACTTAGATTTCTCAAAACATAGATATTCTTTCTAATTACCAAATTAGAAATCCCCGCTAATTTAACTACGTAGTACCCAATCTTAAACAACATTTTTTTTTTTTAATATTCATAATGTTATCAAAATATTAATAATGTTTGTATTATTGTTAATTTTTTTGTATTTCATAGTTATTGTATAATTGAAAGCTACATAGTTTTATATTAATTACAAGTTTAAGACATCTATAATCTTTTTCATACAAACAGAGATAAGTGTGTACATATTAAAAATTTATATAGTATGTTTCTATAATTTTTTTCCTTAATTAATAGATAGATAGATAGAAAAAAAGGAATAGAAAATAGAAAAGAAGGTATGAAAAGTTTGATGGAGATTAAAGTATTACTAAGTAATCCAATCTTGGAGATACATTCATGATTTGTTATGTGTATTTCTTAATCCACTCATCAGATATTCAGGCCTCAGTCCAAGTCCCTGCGGGACCGAACATTGTGACCCTGTAGATATTTAAATATAGGGAGACCATATCTCTTGAAGAGATCTAACCTGTCCATAAGGACAAGGTCTCAATCTCTCCAAGTGAAGTGTCTCCGTCATTTCTTCTGTATTCACATTTTAATTGTTGGGGATACAGGGCCTTTCCAAAATTTTAATATTAATTTTTTCCCAATTATTAAAGAATAGTCGATAAAAGTTCTATGATTCCTTGTAATTATTTGTTCCATTTCCGGTTATTCCCAAAGTATGATTAACTTTGGGTCATAAATCATAGTAATATTAATAACTTTCGAGATTGGTTTTGAATATTTTCATTCCAATATTGTAAAATCTTCGTACAATTAGTAATGAGTTGTGACAGAGTTGCTTCCATGATTTGACATTTATTCACATATAGGTGATAGTTTTGGAAATATATTATGTAGTTTAGATTTAGAATAATGTAATCTATGTAAGATTTTTAAACTGTATAAGTGCATGTTTAGCGTTTAAAGAGCAATATGTATATGTTGTAGGCTTTCTTTCCCATATTTCTTTATCTGGAACTTATTATTTGACTTAGTTCATTTTTCCCAGCGCTGTCTATGTATTTCCCGATGATGGGGATATCACTTTCCAACAAAATGTTATAAATGTATGATATCATTTTTTTTGTCTGTATTTGGGTGTTTATTCAAGCATTCATCTAAAATTTCACTCTTTCTATTTCTAAGTTCTTGTGTATTTGGCGGAAATATAGTTTCTGATTTGTAAATATCTGAATTATTCATTATTATGAAGCCCGTAAAGTTTGTTGTAATTCTTGAAATGAAAGAAATGAATTATCCTTATAGAGATCCCCTATGTTTTAGAATTCCTTTATTTTTCCATTGTGTAAAAGCTTTATCCATCATTGACGGTTTAAACGTAAAATTATTGGCAATTGTAAGAGCTAGCGGTATAAATTTTAGTTTTAGTGTTTTCTTTATTTGTTTCCAAATACGTATTCCACTTTCTATTATCAGATTTTCCGCTATAAGTTTTCTTAGGTACATTAATATTAGCAAATATTATAGAGCTAATTTCAAATGGAAAACAGTCCTTCTCTTTCCATTTTTAAAAACCAATTTGGTTTATTATCTATTTCTCCTAACCAAAAATTCATATTTCTAAATATTAACTGCCCAATAATAGAACATAAATTTGGTAAAGCTAAACCCCCCGTTTATTTTAGCTTTACATAAATGTTTTTTAATTTATTCTATGATTTTTGTAGTCCCAAATAAAAGTTAGTGACTATTGAGTCTACTTTTTAAAGAAATTTTTAGAAAGGTATATCGGGATTGATTGAAAATAAATAATAATAATTGTGGGAGGAAAATCATTTTTATTGCGTTTATTTTACCTAACATTGAGATAGGTAAGCTTTTCCAATATAAGATATTTTTATTTAATTTATTCAATAATAACGGGAAATTAGATTTAAATAAAGAGTCAAATCTTTTTGTAACAAAAATACCAAGATATTTAATATTTCATTTGTTATCTTGAAAGGAAATTGTTGTAATATCTGTAAATTATTCATGGTTATTGGCATAAGTTCACTTTTATTCCAATTGATGCTATTATCCTGAAATTAAACCAAATTCCGTTATTAGTTTTAACAAATTACAGATACTTATTTCCGGTTTTGTAATATTAAAGTAGTATATCGTCCGCATATAACGAGATTTTATTCTTAGTATCTTTAGTATCGTATCCATATATTTCTGGATGTAGTTCTTACCCTTTGAGCAAGGGGGTTCGATTGCTAACGCAAACAGTAATGGTGATAAAGGACAGCCTTGTCTACAACCTCGAGATAAACTAAACTTAGTTGATAACATATAATTTGTTATTATTCTAGCTGTTGGATTTGCGTATAATAATTTAATCCAAGTAGTAAACTTATCACCAAGCTTAAATGCTTCCATCACCGAAAAATAGATAAGGCCATTCCACTGGTCAAAAGCTTTTCTGCATCCAACGAGATGACTACTAAATCTTTTTTATCACTTTCTTTTCGAGTATATAATATTAAATAACCGTCTTAAATTATATGAAGAATATCTTTTAGGTATAAATCCCTGTTTGATCAGGATGAATTAATTCATTAACAATTTTGCTTAGTCTTTGTGCAAGAATTTTTGTTAAAATTTTGTTGATCGGTATTTAATAAAGCAATTGCTCTATACGATCCTGAATCATCCAAATCTTTATTTATTTTGGGTATAAGTGTTATAATAGATTCGTTCAATGTGTCTGGTAATTTCTCTTGTATATATATCTGTTCATATAATGATTTTAAAAATATGGGACCATTTGGGCATGAAAAATTTTATAAAATTCCGAGCCTATACCATCTGGTCCTGGAGTTTTACCATTTTTTAAAGATTTAATAGATTCTTGGATTTCTTTTATTGAAATATCGGCATTTAAAAATTCTCTATTTTGTAAATCTAATTCTTTTAAGTTACATACATTAAAAAGGCATCTATTTCTGTTTTATTTACTGTTGTGTTACCAGTATACAAATTTTTATAATATTGCATAAATCTTTCATTAATATCCTTGGGTTTGTATTAATAATGACAATATTACACCAACATAATCACAATTTAAAAAATATGATTTTCCTCAATATTTTTTTCATGCTAGTAGGTGGGTATTTGGACACCGACCTGGTGATAATTGGTAATAATAGTCACGGCTAGTTTCCATTCCTATCTCATTCAGTCAGGAAGCACAAGGTCTGAAGAAGGGTCTCGACCTGAAATGTCACCCATTCCTTCTCTCCAAAGTTACCCCAGTTACTCCAGAGTTACTCCAGCTTTTTTGTGTCCATAAGGTTTATGAATATATATTAGCTTTAGGTTACGGTTGAATACCAGGAGACAAATCTCTCGATTTCTTGTGTTTGATTTGAACACTTTTCAGAGGATGCACATTCCCAGGTTGTTAAAGAATAGAATGGTTTATTCGTGCACGAAGGAACAATAGTTTATAACTGAGCAATACATACAAATTGGACAGAGGACTCGTGATAGGTGGAATGAGGTGGCAAAGGAGCAGTGGAACACCACAGTCTTGGGACTTTGCAGTGGAGATCATCATTAGCTTGGTCAGGTTTGTCGTAGCATTATCTTCCTTCGATCCCACAGCCTTGTGCTGGTTGTGGGGATTTGAAGGAAGAGTGATATAAGGGAGAATATGTGAGAAGCCTGTTAAAATGTTTGGGATATTGCTAGTATGTGCGACAGCCTACCAAAGTCATCAAAGACTATGGGCAGTCGGCATTTAAAATATTTTTTAAATAGGCATTTGAATAAGCAGAGAACAGTGGGATATGGATCGCATCCAGGCAGAGGAGATTTGTTTAATTTGGCATTATGTTTGGCACAGACAATGTGGACTGAAGGGCGTGTTCCTGTGCTGTACTGTTCCATGTTCAATAGGCAGGCTCTACAATCTCACTCAGGGTGCTTTGTGAAGCCAAGAACATGTTATTTTACCGGCACCATCAGTGGTCATTGAGCTTTGCGGCTTCTGTTGAGTCCTAGTAATACTGGTAGTAAAGCTGGTCTCTTACAGCTCGAGCGGCCTGGGTTTAATCTTAATCCCAGGTCCTGTTTTGTGTGGAGTCTGCACTTGTGAGTTTCCTCCAGGTGCTCCAGTTTCATCGAGTCATAAAATCATACAGAGTTGAAACAGCCTCCTTGGGCCAATTTGCCCACACTGAACAATACGTCCCATCTACATTAGTCCCACCTGACAACTTTTATCCTTATAAACCTGTCCTAGCCATGTACCTGGTCAATTGTTTTTGAAGTGTCTTAATTATGTTCTCTGGCAGCTTGTTCCATCTACCTACCACCCTTTGTGTAAAATAAGTTGCTCCTTGGGTTCTTATTAAATCTCTTCCCCTCCCTTTAAATCTATGTCCTTGATTCCCCCACTTTGGGTAAAAGACTGCATTTTCCCTATATTTTCCTCTCATGATCTTATACACCTCTATAAGATCACCCCTCATCTTCCTGCACTCAAAGTAATAAAGTCCTAGCCTGCTCAACCTCTCCCTATAGTTCAGACCCTCGAGTTCTGGCAACATCCTTGCAAATCTTCTCTGCACCCTTTTCAACTTAACAACATTGGTCCTGTGACAGTGTGACCAAAATCCAGGTCCCATATCCCTTATTCAAGGTGTGTAGGTAAGATCGAATCTGGATAGAGTTGATGGGGATGTGGGAAGAATAAAATGGAACCAGTATAGCAAAAAAAATACAAACCGCTGGAGGAATCAGTGGGTCAAGCAGCATCTGTGGAGGATAAAGGATAGTCAATATTTTAAGTTGAGACCTGCATCAGCGTAGAGTTGGTGTAAATGGGTGCTTGATGGTTGGCATGGATTTTGTGGGGTGAAAGACCTGTTTTGTTATGTATGACTCTCTGAAAGGATGGATGCTTACTTGCTATATATTGGAAAGGAGTGGGAGGAGGAGTGTGACAGTAATCGCTTGCAGTACAAAAGGGGGGCGCTGAAAAACAGCTGAATCAGGCTGTTGAGTGAGCATGGTATGTTGTGCATTTCAATCATTAGGAAAAGTGTATCTTTGTGACTTATTCATTTGTGATTATCAATGTAGTGCGGTTATATCTGTGTGGTGTATGTGCGTGCAGTGATTATCATGACGTGAATAGCATATCCCATTGGGTAGAGGATAGAATGAGGGGTGTGTTTTATATGTGAAGATATTTTATATGTGCGCTGATTGTTCAGAACATGCTGAGATAATGGCAGAAGTGAAGATTAGACAGAGTAGTAGGTTGTGATGGAGTACGTCTTTGTACATATTCATCATGTGTGTATGCAGAGTATGTTTATGTGCACACACATCTGTGCACAGCGACTGATTGTAAGGTCATGCCATCACAGCATGCAGTGGCATGAGCTGGACTGCATGTTCTGGGGCAGTACAATTCTCTCAGTGTGCATGTGACCATGATCACATGTTAATTGTTTAAGAAAGAACTGCAGATGCTGGAAAAATCGGAGGTAGAAAAAAACGTTGGAGAAACTCAGCAAGTGAGGCAGCATCAATGGAGCGAAGGAATAGGTGAAGTTTCGGGTCGAGACCCTTCTTCAGACTGACTGACCCGCTGAGTTTCTCAAGCATTTTTGTCTACATATTAATTGTTAGTGAGCGGGGTGGGTAGCCACTGCCCACCTTACTCCCACTCCTTACACATATCCTTAATACAATTAGGGGACATCATACCAAGATTTATTTTGTCCCTTAAGGTGACTGATTGTACGGTCGTGCCATCACAGCATGCAGTGGCATGATCTGGACTGCATGTTCTGGGGCAGTACATTTATCTCAGTTGTGCATGTGATCATGATCACATGTTAAAAATCGTTCAACATGTTGAAAAATCTTCTCGAGTCTTCACGAGCTTACCGCGTTTCCCGAGTACCTGCCGTTAGCGTTACGAGCCGCTAAGAGACGTCCCGAGCTCCGACGTACCCGCTACGTACAATCTACGTGCTTACCACGAGTTTGATTTTTTTTAAACTCAGGAGAGCTCTTGAATTACCTCTTACAGTGGTAATTCAACCAATTGACAGGCCCTTTAGGCAGTGAGAAAAATGTGAGCAAAACTAAATGGATAGCTCTTGCCTTTTCTTCAGAATGCTCAAAAACAAGTGACATGGGTCTGTTGTGCTTTCAGGGTTTGTGCAGGTAATTCTCCAATAAATTGTTTCCATAACGCAAATTGGATATAATGCGATCGATAAATTAGGGGACTATTTGTATAACACTGGCCAAATTGATTATAATGTTATTTTGATTACAGTATCTCAGAAAAACAAAATTTATCAGCCAATCAAAAGGAAAGGCATCTGCCTCAACATTGAATATAAATAAAGATGCACTGTCAATGCATATTATACGTTCTGGTGGGGGGGTTACACAAAAAGCTGGAGAAGCTCAGCGGGTGCAGCAGCATCTAAGGAGCGAAGGAGATAGGCGACGTTTCGGGTCGAGACCCTTCTTCAGACTGGTCAGGGATCAGGGAAACGAGAGATATAGACGGTGATGAGCAGTTAGAGAGGAGGTTGTGAAACTGTCTCCGTAGGGAGGAGGAGAACTTCTTCAAAGTAGGCATACCTTGAGGAGATGTCGCAGTGGAGTAGACAAAGTCTTAAAGAAGGAACTGCAGATGCTGGAGAATCGAGGGTTACACAAAAAGCTGGAGAAACTCAGCGGGTGCAGCAGCATCTAAGGAGCGAAGGAGATAGGCGACGTTTCGGGTCGAGACCCTTCTTCAGACTGGTCAGGGATCAGGGAAACGAGAGATATAGTATTGCATTCAGTTTATTATTATATATTGTAAATTCTAATGTGTATGGATAGAATAACAGTAGATAATATTTTAAAATGAGGAATATAGCAGAACATTTGGAAGGCACAATGAAAACCACAAATGGTATAAACTGTGATGAATCACGGAACGGAGCAACACAGAATGGACAGACATGCAGAACATGGACTCACACAGATATAAACAGTGGACAGATACCATGTACCAGCACTGCACAAAAGACATAATGCACAGGCAGCTATAGCTATAGTCTGAGGAACGTCACGCATTTCTCATCTCCAGAGACGCTGCCTGACCCGCTGAGTTACTCCAGTATTTTGAGTCTACCTTCGATTTAAACCAGCACCTGCAGTTCTTTCCTACACAGCTATAGCTTGTTGCTTTACATTTTCAACAGATTAAATTGGCAAATGAAGTTCAAGAAATAAATGCAGAGCTTATTTCCATTAATGAAGCTTACTCTACACAAGCAAATAGAACACGATTTGCATGCAAACAGCTCAGCAGATGGCATGTGATGTGCTGAAGCATTTTCAGTGACATTATATGAAGAAGGCAGATGTTCCTCAGTCTTTGGGCCTGATCCATATGTGCTATTTTGGACTACAAGGGAAACATGCACACTCCAGTATCCAGTTGGAATTGCAACTTATGTAGTTTTGTATCACTTAATGATAATTCCGCAATCTGCTGTTACACTCCTGTCACACAATATGCTGTGTGAATTTTGGTTTGTAAGTGGAACATGGGTGGATTAACATAGATTGTTAGAATTTTTAATTATGGTGAAAGTGTCATAATTGAGAAGATAGAATGGATGATATTAATGCTCCAAAAATGGCGTGAGCTGTGTTGGAATCGCAGATCAATGCAGCTCAAAGTGGACTTAGGGAGATGAGATGTGGACTCACACAGGCATGGACTTTGGACAAATACACTCTGGACACTCGCACCAGACAATTACACAGGACCAATTGTCCAGTTATGCCAGTTCTGGTTCTTTGAAAGCTATCCAACATGTTAATCGGGCCTTAGGTCTGTTCCATTCCCACTGCCCAGTAATTACAGCCTTCACAAGTATTTATACATTTCAAATGGTTATTGACTGACTCTGTTTCAGTCACCCTTTTCAGTCATTGGACAATTGAACATGTCATTGTGCAATTTTTCATCTTTGTCTTGCCCTTGATGCCAGTGCCCTGCTACTACCGCCCATGCTAACTGCTGACGTTTGATGTAAGGACCACACATGCCCTTTCTAGATCTGACCACTGTTGGAAGCCTTTCAGACCCTGAACAGCAAGAGACTTGTGTGGCAGTAGGACCTTACACATCCTAATTCCGCTGACTGGACGAACCAATGCAAGCTCCATCTCGAGATTGGCTGGGAAAATATGGGACTGACTGCTGGCTGGCTAAGCCATGATCACACTGAGCCAGCGCTCAAAGCTGAGAGGGAATTTCATTGTCCATGGCTTTCTGAAAATAGCAAAAAATATTGAAATTAATTAATTAAAAAAACATTAGCAATTTAGAAAAAAACACGAATTTGGCTACGAAAGAAAACAATGAGAAGGACTTCCAGTGGCACCCTGCAGTGGTGAAGGTGCAGCATTGAACTCAGCTCCTGCTAAAAATCGTGTAAAAAGCTGTTTCTAAAGTTGGGACCGATTTAAAAACATCCACCGGCGGCAGCTTGGTGTCGTGGGAGTGATATCAGCAGATAGTGTCGAGAAAATTTGAGCTTTAATAGGACCTATAGATGAAAAAGGTAAAACATCAAAGGGGACCTAATCAGACTCCTGCTCGAAGAAGATTTGGCAGCCCTCCAAACAGCAACTGAAAACAGACGAAGAATTTGATTCTCAACAAGCAGTATCTGAAATGGCTACAAAAGGAGAGACGAAAGGGACAGAAAAGGAGAAAGAGATGAAGCAGTGGGAACAAACGGTAAGAGCTAATCTTACTGAAGATCTTACTGTAGATCTTACTAAGGAATTCTCCAAAATGCTCACTAATATGAACAAGATACTGGAGAGCAAATTATCTACAATGGAGGTTAATCTCTCCAAGAAAACAGAGGCTGCGCGTGCTGAATCAAAGGAACAGTTTGAATTTTTGGAGCAACAGCTGTCGGATCTGGATCAGAGGACAACTCAGGAATTTGCGAGAATGGATAATGATTATAATAAGAAATTTGATGAATTGAATGAAGGAGTTGATAAGTCGATAGAAGACATGAAGATTGAAATACGTGAGATGTCTCGGGAAATATCGACCCTGAAAGAAGAACAAGGGGTTAATCGGGAATAATTGAATAAATTGACAGATAAAATTCAACTTTGAAGCTTAAGGGTTGTAGGAGTAAAGGAAGAGCAAGAGCTAGGAATTTTAATGACCGAACTCGTTACTAAAATACTCAAAGATGTCTTTAAGTTGAAGGAAAACCCGAGGATTGTTGTGGCACATCGGGTACGTTGCTTCAGAAGAGAAATAAATGCTCCCCCAAGACAGATTATTGTGAAATTTTTGGACATTTCAAGTTTGGATAAACTTATGAAGATGATACCACATGGGGAGAGGTTTACATTTGATGGAGAAATTGTCAGATTCTACAGAGACTACCCACGCAAAATACTGGAGAAAAGAAATAAATTAAAAAGAGCAAGCAGCATTCTGCAAGGTAAATCAGAGGTGAAATACGGAGTAGTGTTTCCCGCGAAGATGAAAATTAATTATAACTCTATTCAACGCGCCTTCACGGACCCGGATTTGGCATTTAATTACGCACAAGAAATTGTCTCAGGGATACCGAGCAAGTAACATAGAAGGTTTAAAATCTGGGTAGAAAAGAGAATATTTGAAACAGTAAGGATGACTTTTTTCTTTCCTTAGATATATTAAGACATATTAAGATATATTTAGATGAAACGGCATGTAGTTATCAATGCCAATGTATTTAGGTGGCTGAACTCAATATATAATTCCATCTACGGAGGTCAATCAATTTTTAGCCATCATAGATGGCTTCTTGTATTTAGGGTATTACCTTTTTGGTACCTTGACAATCATGTGTTCTTTTTTGTTGTTGCATTTACTTTTATGTGGCTTATTTAACTTTTTTTTTTTTTCATCACTATTTTTCAACACACCCCGAACCACAAAACACCTTTCTCTTTTTTCTTATGGAGGTTCAATATACGGAGGAGAGGTAAAATAACGTCAGAAGTGTGGGATTGATACCCACATACCCAAAAAGTCTGAGTACTTAATTACACCACATGAAAATAAAATCACTAAAACCTATTTATAATGCAGGACAATAAGGAAAATAAGAATGGAGGAGTCACATTTTGTAGTTGGAATATTAGGGGTGCAAATGATCCAATGAAAAGGGGCAAGATTATGGCCCATTTAAAATCTTTGAAGGTGGATATAGCTTTTCTGCAAGAAACGCATACGAAACTACAAACATAGATGAGATTTAGGGCAAACTGGATAGGCCAAACATATCATTCGTCATTTACTGCTAAAGCCAGAGGAACGGCTATTATTATTCAGAAAGGTATACCGTTTATATTAAAGAATACAATATCTGATAAAGAAGGAAGATACACGATAGTGGCGGGAGAAATTTATTCCACTCCACTGACTCTGATAAATATTTACACAGCAAACTTTGATAATCCCCAATTTTTTAAGAAAATTATGGATCAAATAGATGAGTATAATTTTCAAAATGTAATACTAGGGGGGACTTTAATTGTGTTATAGATTCATACTTAGACAAATCAACAAAATTAAGGAAGGGTAGTGCTAAATCCAAGTCTAGTGAATTCTTAAACACTTATATAAAAAAAACACTAATATAATAGATGTATGGAGAATAGCTAACCCAACTGGAAGGGAATATTCGTTTTACTCATCAGTACACAAAACTTATTCAAGAATTGATTATTTTTTAGTGGACTCAAAACTAATACCATATACGATTAACCCTAAATACCACAATAGTATTATTTCTGATCACTCCCCGCTGACTTTTACTTTAAAACTTGAGTGAATGCCAGGTACAAATTTTTTTAGAGATTTAACACACAAATAGCTCACAAGGTTACGAGTCACAAGGTTACGACCCAGAAGGTTACGAGTATTTAAAACAACAAATTAAATTTTGTTTTTAAATAAATGAGACACCAGGGATTTCACCATCTCTATTATGGGAATCTTTTAAGGCATTCATTCGTGGAGTTATAATTTCGTATCAAAGTTTTCTAAATAAAAAAAAAACAGGACAGAACAAGGGACGTTAGAGAAGGAAATTAAATTATTAGAATTAGGAAACGCAAAAGACCCAACCATAGATAAACATAATAAGATAACATTACTGAAATTTAAACTTAATCGAATATTATCGGCAAGAGTAATAAGATTATTTATCAGATCACAAAACAAGTACAATTTTGAATTTGGGGATAAAACTGCATAAACTTCTAGCACGACAATTGAAGAAACAAGAAGGAAAAAAACAATTAGTAAAATTAAATCAGAGAACAGGGAACTATTAACTTTACCTAAGGGCATTAACAAAAGGTTTGCTCAATTTTATCAAAATTTATATACATCTAAAACTAACATTGAAGACAATAAAATTATAATTTTTTTAGATAAGTGTAACTTGTCAAAATTGAATATCTTAGAACAAGAGGAATTAGGAGCGCAGATTATGTGAAGAAATAAGAGAAACAATAAAATAATTGAAAAATGGGAAGACACCAGGGCCTGGTGGTTTTAATAATGAATTCTATAAAAGATTTCAGGAGTTAATGGTCCCACGATTGCTTAAATTATACAGTTATGCTTTTACCGATAAGAAATTACCAGAAACTTTAGCAGAATCTACAATTACGCTTATACCAAAAAAAGATAAAGATCTAGAAGATCCAGGCTCGTATCGAGCTTTATCACTTTTAAATACAGACCAAAAAATGTTAGCAAAGTTTTTAGCAAGATGATTGAACAAATATATTAATAAATTGATAAACCAGGACCAAACGGGGTTTATACCCAAAAGACAATCATTTATCAATTTGAGACTTTATAATATGTATTCACATAGAGGGGAAAAGGAAGACTTATCAGTTATATCTTTGGACGCAGAAAAAGCATTTGATCAGGAAGAGTGGCAGTATTTATACATAGTACTCCAAAAATTTAATATGGGAGATAATTTTATTAGATGGGTAAAATTATTATACGATAAACCAACAGCAAGAATATTAACTAATAATACGTTGTCTCAAAAATTCCAGTTATCACGGGGCAATAGGCAGGGATGTGTTTTATCACCCCTGCTATTTACCCTTATGATAGAGCCACTGGCTGAAAGGATAAGAACTCATCCGAATATTCAGGGATATAATACTAAGGACTCTAATAATAAAATTTCATTATACGCGGATGATATACTTTTATATATTAGAAATTCAGAAACGAGTATTCTGAACGTATTAAATGTAATAGAGGAATTTGGCTCCTTTTCTGGATATAGAATGAATTGGAATAAAAGTGAAATTATGTCATTACATCCTCAGAAAGCGAATCATCTATTAAAATTTCCATTTAAAATTGCAACGGAAAAATTTAAGTATTTAGGTATTCAAGTTACCAGAAGATATAAATCATTATTTAACGCTAACTTTAGTCCTCTGTTAAATAAATTGAACGCTTTGATTACATTTTGGAAAACGCTCCCACTATCATTAATTGGCAGAATAAATGCTATAAAAATGATAGCGCTACCACAAATATTATATTTATTTCAATCCATACCAATATATATACCAAAATATTATTTTTTAAACTAGAGTCTAATATTACGAATTTTATATGGGACTACAAAGCACATAGAATTAAAATAAATCATTTGTGTAAACCTAAAGATGTTGGGGGACTTGCACTGCCTAATTTTTTATATTATTATTGGGCAGTGCATATTAAGAATATTATTTATTGGTTGGATTGTCCTTCTCAACAGATGGAATGGATAAGAATGGAAAAAGAGGATTGTTTCCCTTATGATTTAAGTGCGATCCTCTTCTCCCCGATAAAATTGAATAATATATTATATAAGAAGAATCCAATTATACACAATATAATTCGAATTTGGAAACAAATAAAATTGAATTTAAAATTAAGAAACTTATCTTCATTAACACCAATAGTGAATAACCCGGTATTTAAACCATCTATTACGGATTAAACATATAGATAATGGGAAAGACTGGGAATTAAGAAGTTGGGTGACACGTATGAAATGGGAAATATATTATCATTTCACCAATTAAAATCAAAATTTAATTTGAATAATAACCAATACTTTCAATATTTACATATATGTGACTTTATAAAAAAATATATACCAAGATTACAGAATATAACGATAGACCCACTGGAAGAAGCAATAAATATTAAGGCGGACCCACAAAAACTAATATCATATCTTTATAACAGTATTCTTAATAGAGAATTGCCATCAACAGAGGCAATTAGAGAAGACTGGGAAAAAGATTTAATGATAACAATTTCTAAAGAAACATGGGAGAGGTATTTGGTATATATACACATGTTCGATTAACACTAGACATAATTTAATTCAATTTAAAATATTACACAGACTATATTATTCAAAAGTTAGGTTGAATAAATTTTATTCAAATATCTCACCCATTTGTGATAGATGTCTTTCTCAAAATGCCAATTTTACACATTCTTTTGTTTCTTGCATAAAACTTCAAAGTTTTTGGTGTGATATATTTGATATATTCACTAGTTTATTTAAGATAAAAATGGAACCTAGCATGGAAATGATTATCTTTGGAGTATTTGGAGATGTAAATAAATTAAATATATCCCAAATCTCATTTTTAATTATGGTTTAATAATAGCAAAAAAACTCATACTTAAATTTTGGAAAAAGGCTACTATACCAACACTCAAAATGTGGATTGGTAATATGTTGGAAACAGCCCATTTGGAAGAAATGAGACTCCTCCCAATAGAAAAAAAAGACCAATTCTTAACGAGTTGGTCTCCATTTATTGACCTTGTGGAATCATGCGGTGTAATATCATCATAAAATTAAAAATTCTGGGTTTGACTGAAAATTGATTAAGAATATTTAAAAAAAACATCGACTTGTTGCATGGGAGAATCTCCTTTCTGCTTTACTTTCTCACATTTCTTTCTTCACTCTACACTCACTAGTCTATTCTTTACTCTTCACTCTTCTTTCTTTCTCATTTCTTTATAAATTTTTTTTTTTTTTTTAAAGGAAGTTGTACAAATAATGTTTTAATAACTCTGGGAACCTGTGAAAAGGTACCATTAAAATGTAATGTACTTCTAATAAATAAATTAATTTTTTTTTAAAAGAAAGAAAACAATGAGAAGCCTTTAACAACGTCACTCACATCCAAATATACATCACATCTGCCCTGTTAAAGTGTGTGACTTGTTGTTCTAATGCTAAGGGGACGTTTCCCAGGTTCAGCACGATTGCTGAGGAACTGCAGTAAACCCACATATCACTGTTGGTCACCAGGAGGGCTCCGATGGTGAGATGCAGCTGGAAAAGCCCCAGGGTGGGACAACCAGCAAGGTCCTACGTTTGTGTAAACTCCCAGAAATACTGATCCTTACGGTAGGAAATGATAACAGCTGGATGCACAAATGCTGGAATTTCCCGACTAGAAGCTCTTTAAATCCATCTGCTTTGGTTCCTGAATTCACTCATTCGCTCACATTACCATTCCAAGAACCCTTCTATATTTTAGACCAGTTTATTAAATCTCCTTTGAATCTTCACTGATTTTAAAGAAGCAAACACAGATTCTTTACAGTTCCTCAGTTAACTACAGTTTGTCATCCCTTGTGAATGGTACAATGGTGCGAGAGCAAGTGCAGCTACCTCACAGCTGTGGGGATGCACATTTGGTCCTGAATGTGCACAGCTGTCAGTGTGGAGTTTGCATGTTTTCCAAATGACTGTGAGTATTCTCCAGATGTTCTGGATTCCTCCCACATTCCAAAGATTTGCTGGTAGGCTGATTGGCCATTGCGTATCACCCCCAGGTTCTATGTGCAGTGGAGAGAAGTGAGGGGGGCTGGTTGATGGAGAATAAAACGGGATTAGTCTGCCATTTGCGTAAACAGATACTTGATGGTGGCGTGTACTAGGTTGGTTTCTTTCTGTGTGACTCAATGCCATATGCATCTGGAACAGTTTCAAGAATGCCCATCCTTGGGTTTTGATATTCTGCCATGGAGTTCCAGGAGTTAGCGACTCCTTGTCTGAAGAATAACCAACTGATGTGAATCCAAAGTTCACCCATTAACACAATTTAGCCCTCTCCATTACCCATTACTCTTCTGAGGGCTCTGATTGACTCTTTCCACTAAGCTACGGTTCATCACCACTCACCAATTACAGTAAAACGCTCGATAATCTATTATGCAACTTTTTGACAAATTTTTGACAACTTTCCAAATTGGCAGAGATTGGCTCTCTGGGTGATGATTTCCATGTTTCTGTCATACACAAGCATCCCGGTTCCTGTGCTCTGTTCTTCAGTCTGAAGAAGGGTTTCGGCCCGAAATGTTGCCTATTTCCTTCGCTCCATAGATGCTGCTGCACTCGCTGAGTTTCTGCAGCACTTTTGTCTACCTTCGTTTTTCCAGCATCTGCAGTTCCTTCTTGAACATGAGATGGAGATTAACTTATATCAGAGTGATGGCAAGGGCAAGGTATGGAGGAGAGAAGGAACTGCCCAAGATCCAAAGCATACCACCTCATCTGTGAAACAAGGTGGTGAGGGTGTTATGGCCTGGGCATGTATGGCTGCTGAAGTTACTGGCTCACTTATCTTCATTGATGATACAACTGCTGATGGTAGTAGCATAATGAATTCTGAAGTGTATAGACACATCCTATCTGCTCAAGTTCAAACAAATGCCTCAAAACTCATTGGACGGCGGTTCATTCTAGAGCGAGACAATGATCCCAAAAATAATGGAATTCATCAGTGAAAGGAAGGTGGGACAGAGCTGTGGGTGAGGAGCCTGAGACATCTCAGAAGAATACAAGTAGTTTAGATCAGAGTCGAGTTCTTGACACTGTGCAAAAGGTTGTGTGCAGACAGGTTGGAGAATTTTGCAACTGCCCAAAACATATCTGGCCCATCTGTTCAGCTGTGGCACCTCTTTCTCTTTGGAAGACCTCAGCAGAAGCACAAAAGAGAGAGAGCTAATGTTTCAATTCGTGGGAAAGTGTATAACTCTGACACAAAATTAAAACATTAATTGCAGCAAAGGTCTCGTGGATATTGTTCATAAATACAACAGGAAGGGCATTAGGCCGTCCCTTCCAGAGCTACTCTATATCCAAATCAAAACCAGAGATCTCAATCCATTGCAATTACACATTATTTACAGATCATATCAGATATCAGATCTATTGGAATCACATTAACCACAAGTTAATGGGACTTAGGAGTGACTGTGTGGTTATGGACTAGGCAGAGACACCAGATTCCCTCCTCCCAGTAGTCTAATAACCACATATTTGGGATTCACATTTATGTCTCTTGGCCTTTTGACCAGTCACAGGTTCATAGGTCATATGAGTAGAATTAGGCCATTAGGCCCATCGAGTCTACTCCGCCATTCAATCGTGGCTGATCTCTGCCTCCTGATCCCATTTTCCTGCTTTCTCCCATAACCCTTGACACCTGTTCTAATCATGAATTTGTCTATCTCTGCCTTGAAAATATCCACCGACGGCCTCCACAGCCCTCTGTGGCAATGCATTCCACACATTAACTACCCTCTGACCAAAGAGGTTCTTCCTCTTCAGATGCTGATCCGATTATGCCACAGTACACCTTGCTCTACAGGATACACATGCAGAATCTCAAGCACCATTTGCAAATGCAGAATCCCGTTGTGAAGGGAGGCGTCATTATGTTTTTTTCCCCTGTGGCCATAGAGTTAAATTCCAGAGGTGATGTGACTGCCCTTGACATTAGGGCAGCAGTTGACCAAGTGTGACATCCAGGATTTCTAGTAAAACTGAAGTCAGTGGGCACCAAGGGGCATCATACTTCACACAAAGGTTGCTGTTGGACCTGTCATCCCAGCCACAGAACATCATTGCAACGCTTCTTAATTGTGGCAGGGGGGAGAATGCTGGAAAAGACATGGAGGGTGTGGACAAAGTCAGGTGGATACAAGTGAGGGATGTTCAATTGGTGGATGGCTGTATTAAAACCAGAGATGAAAAGGAGACAAAGGCATCAGATAAGGTGAGGAGTGGAATGAAATGTAGATCTGGTGATTAAGTCTAGTTTATCCTTTATAGGGTGGGGATAAATCCCTGTTTTGATTAACGGGATGACTAGAAATCATGATAAGAATGCATTCTGGTACATGTAATACAGTTGCTGACCTATATATTTAATCTTTTTCTGATCCAGAGGATCAACCTCATCTGCCTAAATTGTTGGACCAGGCAGCAAAGTCTTACATGGTGGCAGTGCTGGCTTGAAGGGCCGCATGGCCTATCTCCTTTGGCTATTGTCTATGGCCTCCAGGACCACAGTGGGCTGACTTGGTGAGCCAGAGCAAGCCCCACCATGAATCTCCTCTGGAAACCTTTGATTGCTGGAAAAGCCCTGACCTGACAAGGATGCTGTAAAATATTTCATAATTCTGAATATCACTTTCATATGTTATATTTCCCACAACTTGGAAACCGCTCTATCAGGTTTAATCCAGTTCTCATGGCAAACCAACATTCCCCGTCGCCCACCTGCACCTGGGACAACTCACAATGGCCATTTAACCTACAGGGAATATGTGCGCAGGGAGTGTAGACACACTCCACACACAGCCCCAGAGGTCAGGATCGACCATGAGTCCCTGGCACTGAGATGCAACAGCACAATGTGCTGTGTTTCTGCACTGCTCTGAGTGATGCCCGACTGGATAGTGTTTGGTTTATTGTTTATTGTCATGTACACCGAGATACAGTGAAAAGCTTTTGTTGCGGGCTATCCAGTCAGCAGAAAGACAATACATGATTACAGTCGAGCCATTTACAGTGTGTAGATACATGTTAAAGGGATAACGTTTAGTGCAAGGTAAAGCCAGCAAAGTCCGATCAAGGATAGTCTGAGGGTCACCAATGAGGTAGGTAGTACAGCATTGCTCTCTGGTAGGGTGATTCAGTTGCCTGATAACAGCTGGGAATAAACTGTCCCTGAATCTGGAGGTGTGCGTTTTCACATTTCTATACCTTTTGCCTGATGGGAGAGGGGAGAAGTAGTAGTGGGCAGGGTGCGACGTCTTTGATTATGCTTTGTTAAAGATGGAACTGCAGATGCTGGAAAGTTGAGGGTACACAAAATGCTGGAGAAACTCAGCGGGTGCAGCAGCAACTATGGAGCGAAGGAGATACGTAAAGTTTAGGGCCAAAACCCTTCTTCAGACTGATGGGGGGTGGGGGGAGGCGGGGGGAAGAAAGGAAAAAGGAGGAGGAGGAGCCCGAGGGCTGAGGGAGAGGTGGGAAGGGGAGGAGTCAGCAAGGGTCAACAGAATTGAGAGAATTCAATGTTCATGCCAAGAGGATTGCAGACTCCCCAAGCGGATTATGAGGTGCTGTTCCTCCAATTTGCGGTGTTGCTCACTCTGACCATGGAGGAGGCCCAGGACAGAGAGGTCGGATACGGAATTGGGAGGGGGAGTTGAAGTGCTGAGCCACCGGGTAGGTCGGTTGGTTATTGCGGACCGAGCGGAGGTGTTCGCGAAACGATCGCCAAGCCTCCGCTTGGTCTCACCGATATAGATCAGCTGGCATCTAGAACAGCGGATGCAATAGATGAGGTTGGAGGAGGTGCAGGTGAACCTCTGTCGGACCTGGAAGGACTGCTTGGGTCCTTGAAAGGAGTGGAGGGGGGAGGTAAAGGGACAAGTGTAGCATCTCTTGCGGTTGCAAGGGAAAATGCCAGAGGAAGGGGTGGAGCGGGAGGGAAGGGAAGAATTGACAAGGGAGTTGCGGAGGGAGCGGTCTTTGCAGAAGGCAGACGGGGGGGGGGGGGGAGATGGGAAGATGTGGCGAGTGGTGGGATCACGTTGGAGGTGGCGAAACTGGCGGAGGACTATGTGTTGTATGTGCCGGCTGGTGGGGTGAAAGGTGAGGACCAAGGGGACTCTGCCCTTGTTGCAAGTGGGGGGATGGGGAGAGAGGGCAGTGTTGCGGGGTACGGAGGAGACCCTGGTGCGAGCCTCAACCATAGTGGGGGAGGGGAATCCCCGTTCTCTGAAGAATGAGGACATTTGTGATGACCTGGTGTGGAACACCTCATCCTAGGTGCAGATGCGGCGTAGACGGAGGAATTGGGAATAGGGGATGGAGTCCTTACAGGAAGCAGGGTGGGAGGAAGAGTAGTCCAAGTAGCCGTGGGAGTCAGTGGGTTTATAGTGGATGTCGGTCAGGAGTGTATCACCTGTGATGGAGATGGTGAGCTCAAAATCTTTGATGATGCTGTTGGCCTTGCCGAGGCAGCGTGAGATAAAAATGGAATCAATGGAAGGGAGGTAGATTTGTGTTGGAAGTGAAAACTGCGAATGAGACCAGGAAGGCATTGTGAGAGGCCAGTATCAGTAGAGGCTATGGTAAGCAAGTGAATGAACTGACCCAGTCATTGACGCAATATAGAAAGATGATCTAGGGGGACAGCAGCAGATTATGAAACATGAGGATTAGATACAGGGTTCTGTGGGATAATTCCAGTCCATGGCATAGAGTGGTGAATGCACTGGATGGGCACTTGTAGACATCTGGTGCCCAAGACCATGCGGCATGGGCACGATGCCTGGTTGCAAACTGCTGATCCTTGCACATTCCATTTTTTGTGCTGGCTCCACGCCAGGTTTTCTGGCAATCCTTTCAGCTGAGGGATTGGAAAAGGAATGAGTACGGAACCTCTGTCATCTCAGGGCATATGGCTGAGAATAATAACAGCCGCAAAGAGCATGCTGAAAATATCACAGCTGTCTGTGCCCTGGGAGTTAAATGTGTGAGATGCACATAAGGGGCACCTCTCTGCAGCCTGTAAACCAGCGATGCTCCCGGATTTCATACATTCTGTGATGTTCAGTGCCACCGCTTAATTAACATAGCTGCAGAATCAACGAGACATAGCAGGATATTGCCAGGGCTGGGGTATCTAGGTTGAGGAATGACAGAGTAGGGACGTGATATTTAAGCTAGCTGTATAAAATTGTGAGAGGCTTTAAAAAGGAAAAAACATTATCTCCTCATAGTACTGAGGAGCCATGGAATTATGTTGGTTATTGAATGTGCTGGGGGATTTGGAACTCACTGTGTGGCAAGGTGGTGGAGACAGAAGAAGGAATGGGCCACCTTAAGCCTGCTGCACCGTCGAATAAGGTTAAGGCCGATTTCTACCTTGTCCACTTCCCGGTCTTACTCATACATCTTCTGCATCCAAAGGCTTGATGATGCCTGTTATGATTAGATTTCAATTGCTGGACTTTCAGCAACTGGCATTAAGGGTCCTGGAAATCCTGTAGCATTGCTATTTTTCACAGCGGATGTCAATGCGGTGCCTTGGGCAAGTTGTACAAGATGTTCATGAAGCTGCATTTGGAGTACTGTTTTAAAGAAGGAACTGCAGATGCTGGAGAATCGAGGGTACACAAAAAGCTGGAGAAACTCAGCGGGTGCAGCTGCAGGGGGGGGGGGGGTGGGGGGGGGGGGGGGGCATCTAAGATGCGAGCGAAGAGATAAGGCACGTTGTCGGGGTCGAGACCTTCTTCAGCAACTGGTCCAGGGAGGGATCAGGGAAACGAGAGATATAGACCCTGATGAAGTTTTGTGGAGAGATAACCTGCCCCCAGCGGAGCCCGCACATCCCCCTTCCTACACGTATCTTCCGTTCTCCCCTACTGTCTGAAAGATAGAGGTGCAAAAAATAACGGGTATACGATAAAGGAAGATCCCCGATCTCCTGCATTGTAAGCTCCAAAAGTTTAGTGGTGTGAAACTGGCGCTACTCGTCGACTGGTGGGGGAGGAAGTAGATCCACTGTACCTCCAGGGACCCATCCCCTTGCCCCTAGGGCCCATCCGAATACAATATTCAAAACCCACAAGGATGCAGACTTCCCTACACCCCAAGCGGAATATGCGGACACAAGCGAGTAAGCAGTAAATCCTCCCCCAGCTTGCGTGTTGCCCCACTCAAACCTCCAGCCTGGCCGTGGGAGGAGTCCCAGACCGAGAGTCGGATGGAGGAATGGGAAGGGCGGAGTTGAAGTGCGAGCCACCGGGAGTCGGTTGGTTATTGCGGACCGAGCGGAAGGTGTTCGCGAAGCGATCGCCAAGCCTCCGCTGGTCTCCCCCGATATAGATCATCTGGCATCTGAGGCAGCGGATGCAGGCATAGATGAGGATGTTGAGGCGTGTCAGGTGTGAACCTCTTGTCGGACCTGGAAGGACTGCTTGGGTCCCAGAAAGGAGTGGAGGGGGGAGGGTGAAGTGGACAAGTGTTGCATTTCTTGTAGCGTTGCAAGGAAAGTGCCCGGGGAAGGGTAAGTGGGAGGGGAGGGAAGAAATGGACAAGGTAGTTGCGGAGGGAGCGGTCTTTTGCGGAAGGCAGACATGGGGAGAATGGGAAGATGTGGCGGGTGGAGGGGTCACGTTGGAGGTGGCGAAACTGGCGGAGGGACTATATGTTGTATTTGCCGCTGGTGGGGTGAAAGGTGAGGACCAGGGGACTCTGCCCTGTTTGCGAGTGGGGGAATGGGGAGCGAGGGCAGTGTGCGGGTATGGAGAACCCTGGTGCGAGCCTCATCAATAGTGGGGAGGGAATCCCCGTTCATCTGAAGAATGAGAGAGTCCATTTGTGATGACCTGGTGTGGAACACCACATCCTGGGAGCAGATGCGGCGTAGACGGAGGAATTGGGAATAGGGGATGGAGTCCTTACAGGAAGCAGGGTGGAGAAGAGTAAGTCCAGGTAGCTGTGGGAGTCAGTGCGGTTTTGTAGTGGATGTCGGTCAGGAGCGTATCACCTGCAATAGAGATGGTGAGGTCAAGGAATGGTAGGGAAGTGTCGGAAATGGTCCAAGTGTATTTAAGATTTGGAGTACTGTTATCTTGCTATAGGAAGAATATTCTTAAGCTGGAAAAGAGTGCAGAAAAGACATTGTATGAGGATGTTGTCAGAACGTGAACAGCCTGAGCTATACGGGGAGGCTGGGCAGGCTAGGACTTCATTCCTTGGAGCGCAGGAGGCTTTGGGGTGATTTTATAGAAGTGTGTAAGATCCTGAGGGGAATAGATATGGTGATGCACAGTCTTTTACTCAGAGTAGGGTAATCATTCAGAAGAAGAGGACATGGATAGAAGGAGTTTGGGGAAAGATCCAGAATGGGCAACCTTTTCACACATAGGGATGGAACATGCTGTCAAGGAAATAGATTTGAGGCAGGGCACTATAACAGCATCTAAAAGACATTTGGACAGGTACATGGATAGGAAAGGTTTTGGGAGATATGGGTCAAATGCGGGCAAGTGTGGACTAGTGTAATGGACATGTTTAGGCATAGGCAGTTGGGCAAGAGCCTTTCTCTCTGTGCTCGTGTGCCTCTAGGTCATTGCTGAACATGCCTCTGAATCTGAATACTGATGATGAAGAAAGTCAATGGAAAGTGTGGTTTATCCCTGACCAATTGAGTCCCCACACATGCAACTTCACTCATTACACTACAAAGTGTAGTTTTCAGTTTCTTCCTTGAGCAAGAACCTTGTCCTCAAACTCAATTTCTGTTACTTTTGACTTTGGAGACCACATTTGAAAAGGTTGACCAGATATTTGTGTTCAATCGCATTTTTTATCAACTACAAGCAATGTTTTTGTAAATTTTTTAATCTTCCTTTTTTTTCCACAACTTGACTTTGACCTTTTTCCTTTAGAATTCCTTTAATGGTACAGATATCCAATTGACACAGAATTGACCACAATTTACCCTGAGATTTCCCCCAAAAGAATGAAGGAGCAGTGCAGTGGCGCAGCAGTAAACATACTGCCTCGTGTCTCCTGGAATCGGAGTTTCAATCCTGATTTCTGGTGCTTTCCATATTGATGTTTGCATGTTCTCCTCCCTGATGACCCTGTTAAGGATTTTTCCCCAGGTGTCATAGTTGTACAGCCATAGTTACAGGCCCTTCGGCCCACTGCCAGATGTACCAACCCTTTTGGACATCTGCACTAGCCCTATTTGGTCAATTTGTCCATGCCCCCACTATGTGTGAGTGGCCTGGTCTGTTTAAGTGACTGCCTAAATGATTCTTAAATTTAATAATATTACTGTTTTCATCACTTGCCTTTGCAGCACTTTCCAGATATCAACCACTTCGTGTAAAAAATCTTTTCTATCAGATCTGATTATTAAACTCCTGCTCTCACTTTTAAATATATGCCTACTTGCATTTGATGTCCTCCTCATAGGAGCAATGTAAGTGATAAGGATGGTAACTAGTCATAAGGCCTTCACTTTGTCGGTGTTGAATATAAGAATCAGGAAGTCATGTTTCAACTGTGTAAAACCTTAGTTAGGCCACACTTGGAGTAGTTGTATGCAGTTCGAGATGTTTTAATCATAGCACAGATATAGAGGCTTTGGAGAGGGTGCAGAAGAGTTTAACCAGGAGTGTTGCCTGGTTAAAAAAATGTAGAGCCATAAGGAGACTTTGGACAAATTGGATTGTGTTTCCTCTGGATTGTTGTGACGTCTGATGCACGACCCGTTCGAAGGAATTATATAAAAATGAAGACACAGACAAGACAGACACACAGAACAATTTTCCTCAGGAGAGTGGAACTGTTACTTACCAGCGGCATAAGATTAAAGTAAGCGGAGGAAAGGTTTAAAAGAGATTTACAAAGTAAGCTTTATACAGCAAGTGAACTGAGTGCTTAGAATGTGCTAGCCAGGGAAAGTGGTGCAGACAGTTACAATGGTGATGTTTCGGAAGCATTTAGATATAACACAGAACAGGCAGGGGAATGGAGGGATATAGGCCTGTGCAGGTAGATGTGCCATTTAAAATTCGCATCATGGGCCTGCCTAATAGGAATAGCCTATTCCTGTCGAACTGTACTTATGTGCTGCGATTTTCCTTCCTATCCCAAAGCGGATGCTAGAGATTAACTGGCCCACTATAAATCAGCCCTAGTGTAGATAAGTGGAAAAGAACCAAAGAGAATCTGATGGGGTTTATGGGTAAAAGAATAAGTTACCAGGGTACAAATAAATAATGGGGGGTGTGGGGGGGGGGGAGGGCATTGAAAGTGCTCTGCCAAGACTGGTTTTGGGGCTCTAAATAGCTTTATTTCCATTTGTGTGTGGAAGTATTGAATCCAATCAATGGGGATTCAGATGGTTAATGTGTATAGTAAATACAGACCATGAATTGGTTACATGCCAAGGCAATTTATTTCCACCAAGGGAAAGAACAACAATAGCTGAGGTAAGCATTGATAGTTGCAGGTACATCAACCAAGGCAAACATACACCAAAGCACTCAATCCATTGCAATTACACATTATTTACAGATCATAACAGATATCAGATCTATTGGAATCACATTAACCACAAGTAATGGGACTTAGGATGACCTGTGTGGTTATGGACTAGGCATAGACACCAGATAACCTCCTCCCATAGTACTAATGAACCACCATATTTGGGATTCACAGTTATGTCCTCTTGGCCTTTTGACCAGTCACAGTTTCATCAGGTCATATGAGTAGAATTAGGCCAATAGGCCCCATCGAGTCTACTGTCCGCCATTCAACATGGCTGATCTCTGCCTCCTGATCCCATTTTACCCGCCCCTTCCCGCCCCTCCGCTCGAGCGGTCCCCATAGACCCTTGACAACCCTTTCCAATCATTGAATTTTGTCTAACTCACATGCCTTAAAAATATCCTCCACCGACGGCCTCACACAGCCCTCTGTGGCAGATGCTTTCCACACATAAACTAGCCCTCTGACCAAAGAGGTTCTTTTCCTCTTCAGATGCTGATTGCCGATTAGCCCTGACATGTACAACCTTGCCTTCTACAGGATACACATGCATAATCTCAAACACGGGAATGTACAAATGCAGTAAATCCCCCGTTGGAATGGGGAGGCGTCATTATGTTTTTTTTTTTTTTTTTCTCCCCTGAGGTTAGAATTCCAGCGGTGTTTTGGACTGCCCTTTTGGTACATTGTAGGCTACATCATTTAGACCAAGTGTGACGAAGCCAGTATATCTCATGACAACAACAGACGTCAGATTGGTGCAACCCCGTTGGGCCCCACCACGCTATCCCCCCATTTGTTATCCGGATGCAGTAATTTCACCTGACAACGCTCCCAGCCATCCGGCCCATCCATGCACTACGCAATCAACTCTTGGTTGGCAGTTGGTTGGGCGCAATCATGCCCCTCCTCATTCGCTGGTAGATAGCCCACTAACCTGATTGCAGCCACGATCTGGCAGTTACAATTAGTGGCTGGCTTGTACTATAACACCCGCTCAGCCCCCCTTGCTACCCCGTTTCAACACACAGCACATGAGACGGCCGATGGCCAGCACATTAGAGACAACAGTTTATCATCAGGACACTAAAAACCAAATCACGTAGTCACCCTCCCTATTAAATAATGTTACAAATACCCGTTGCATCCACGCCCCACCATCCACCTCCAGCCAACATTACCCGAATCCAACTCCTAATCCAAGGCTCTATCAACACACAAATCCTCAAAACACCACAGAAACCCTATGTATCCAACCCTCGTCGAAACTGCCTCACAAATAGATGAACCATTCAGCAAAGGACTTACATGGTGTCAGTGCATGGCTTGAAAGGTGCCGCATGGCCTCTTCCTTTGGCAGATTGTTCAAAGGTCCTTCCCCGCCCCCCGGAGTTCAGACCTATTATCGCCTCGTCCTCCGCTCCCCAGCCCATCCACTTACACTTTCTCCTCGAACAAAACTATGATTTAGCTGGCACGCAGTCCCTCTGAGTCCCAGGCCCGGGCATCCCCGGCATTCTATACCCCTCATCGATACCACCAACATCCACACCCAAACCCATATCGATAACACCACTAACTCCAGTTGTGCCCCCCCAAATGCCTCCGTCCTGCACCTCTCCGTAAACTCACCTACGAACACGTTGACTTTATTTAGAGGCGTCATATGTACCACACCACCATTCCCCGACGCCCCACCCTCTGCACCTGGCCAACTCACAAGGCCTTTTAACCTACAGGGAATATGTGCGCAGTGGAGTGTAGACACACTCCACACACCGGGCCCCAAGTCAGGATCCGGACATAGATTCCCTGGCACTGAGGATGCACAGCACAATGGCTGTGTTTCTTGGCACTGCTCTGATGATGCCCGACTGGATAAGTGTTTGGTTTAATGTTATTGTCATGTTACCACCGAATACAGTATGAAAAGCTTTTGTTTGCGGGCAAAATCCAGTTAGCAGAAAGACAATACATATACTAGTCGAGCCCCCCAAATTTTTTTTTTATTTTACAGTGTGTAGATACCTGAAAAAGGATAACGTTATTTAGTGCAAGGTAAAGCCAGCAAAGTCCGATCAAGGATAGTCTGAGGGTCACATGAGGTAGTAGTACAGCACTGCTCTCTGGTAGGGTGATTCAGTTGCCTGATAACAAGCTGGGAATTAAACTGTCCCTGAATCTGTAGGTGTTCGTTTCACATTTCTATACGCTTTTGCCTGATGTGAGAGTGGAGAAGTAGTAGTGCAGGGTGCGACGTCTTTGAGATTATGCTTTGTTAAAGAAGGAACTGCAGATGCTGGAAAGTTGAGGGTACAACAAAATGCTGGAGAAACTCAGCGGGTGCAGCAGCATCTATGGAGCGAAGGAGATTGTAAAGTTTTAGGTGCCAAAACCCCATCTTCATACTGATGGGGGGTGGGTGGGAGGCGGGGGAAGAAAGTGAAAAAGGAGTAGGAGAGCCCGAGGGATTGAGGGAGAGGTGGGGAAGGTGGAGTCAGCAAGGGTCAACAGAATTGAAGAATACAATGTCATGCCAAGAGGATGCAGACTCCCCAAGCTGAATATGAGGTGCTGTCCTCCAATTTGCGGTGTTGCTCCACTCTGGACCATGGAGGAGGCCCATGACAGAGAAGTCGGATACGGAATGGGAGGGGAGTTGAATGCTGAGCACCGGGAGGTCTGGGGTTGGTTTTATTGCGGACCGTACGCGGCGTGTTCGGCGAAACGATCGCCAAGCTTCTGCTTGGTCTCACCTGATATAGTTCAGCTGGCATCTAGAACAGCGGATGCAATAGAAGAGGTTGAAGGAGGTGCAGGAGAACCTCGTCGGAACCTGGAAAGGACTGCTTGTGGTCCCTGAAAGAGTGGGAGGGGGAAGGTAAAGGTACAAGAGTAGCATCTCTTGCAGGGGGGTATGCAAGGGAAAATGCGCAGAGGACAGGGGTGGAGCGGAGAAAGGGAAGGGAAGAAATTGACAAGGTAGTTGCGGAAGGGATCCGGTCTTGTGGCAGAAGGGCAGACGGGGGGGGGGGGGGGGGAGATGGAAGGATGTGGCGAGTGGTTGGTATTCTACGTAGGAGTGGCGAAACTGGCGAGGACTATGTGTTGTTGTGCCGGCTGTGGTCGAAAGGTGAGGACCAAGGGGACTCTGCCCTTGTTGCAAGTGGGGGGATGGGGAGATGAGCAGTGTTTTCGGTACGGAGAGACCCTGGTGCGTAGCCTCAACTATATTGGGGGAGGGAATCCCCTGTTCTTACATGAAGAATGACATTTTGTGATGACCTGGTGTGGAACACCTCCATCCTAGGTCAGATGCCGTAGACTGAGGCATTTGGAAATAGGGGATGGGAGTCCTTAACAGGGAAGCAGGGTGTGAGGAAGAGTAGTCCAAGTAGCCGTGGAGTCCAGTGGTTTATAGTGAGAATGTCGTCAGGAGTGAAATCACCTGTGATGGAGATGGTGAGGTCAAAATCTTTGAGATATGCTGTTGGCCTATCCGAGGCAGCGTGAGATAAAAATTGAATCAATAGTTAGGGAATGTAGATTTTGTGTTGGAAGTGAATAACTGCGAATGAGACGAGGAAGGCATTTGTGATAGGCCAGTACAGTAAAGGCTATGGTAAGCAAGGTGAATGAACAGACCCAGTCCCCATTGACCATTATAGAAAGATGATCAGAGAGACAGCAAGCAGATTATGAAACATGAGGATTAGATACCGGGTTCTGAGGGATGAATTCAAGTCCATGGCATAGAGTGTGAAATGCACTGGATGTGGCACTTTGTAGACATCTGGTGCCAAGACCATGCGAGCATGGGCACGATGCCCGTGGTTGCGAGTAAACATGGCTGATGTTTTCCCTTGCACATATTTCCCTTTGTTTGTTTCAGGCTCTGCTGACGCCAGGGTTTTTCTGGCAATCCTTTTCAGCTGAGGGATTGGAAAAGGAATAGTACGGAACCGCATCTGTCAATCTGCTCAGGGGCCTTTAATTATGCTGTTCCCAACCAGCCCCTTTGCCGGCTCACCTCTCCTTCAGTCCCCCACGACCCCTCTTGTCCAGAAGCCTCTTGTGCAACCCAGTAGGATCGACAGTCACCACGCGTGGTCCCCTTCACTGCAGCCTGTACAAACCAGTCGATGCTTCCCAGGCTAATCATACATACTGTGATTGTACCATAGCCCCGTTGTGAGGTTTATTTTTTCCTCATATAATAAACCCCGCTGCAGAAAATCCACGAGCCCCAAGCAGGCTACAATGCCAGGGGCTGGTTGTGTTAACAACGGATTTAGGAAAGTGACAGAGTAATGGGGGCCTAGTTCACAAACCTGTCACTCGATCCCCATATGCGTCGTTCAAACCCCCTATCCCCCCCCCAGACCTACTTTTGGACCACAACGTCACAGATGAGCCAATGGTCCAACCCATAGTTTGGAAACCTGATTGCCTGTAGCACGGTTAGGCAAAATGCCCAGACCAAATTGTGGCAAGGTGTGTGGAGACAGAAGAAGAATGGGCCACCTCAGCCTCTGTCACACCGTCGAATAAGGTTAAGGGCCGATTTCTAACACTTTTCCACCTTCCCGGTCTTACTCATACATCTTCTGCATCAAAGGCTTGAGATGCTGTTATGATTAGATTTCAATTTGCGGGACCTTCAGCAACTTGGCATATAGGGTCCTGAAATCATTGTTTTCTGGTAGCATTGCTATTTTTCACACGTGTCAATGCTTGTGCCTTGGGGGCAAGTTGTACAAGATGTTCATTGAAAGCCTTGGCATTTGGAGTATCTGTTTTAAAGAAGGGAACTGCCGATGCGGAGAATCGAGGGTACACAAAAAGCTGGAGAAACTCAGCGGGTGCAGCACATCTAAGGAGCGAAGGAGATAGGCACGTTATTCGGGTCGAGACCCACTGTCATCAGAACTGTGTCAGGGATCAGGGAAAACGAGAGATATAGACGGTGATGTGGAGAGATAAGGAACAATGATGAAAGATATCAAAAAAAGTAGCGGTATAAATGGAAACAAGCGATTGTAAAGCTTTTGGGTGGTGTGAAAAAGAGAAGCTGGGTGCACTGGGGTGGGGGGAGGGAGATAGAGGATAAGGGAGAAGCCAGGTCCGAAAATTCAATATTCAAGTCTCCAAAGAAGGAATGCAGACTCCTCGCAAGCGGAATAGAGTGTGCCTTTTCCTGCCATTCTGCGGTGTTTGCTACTCACTATCTTTCCGTGGATGAAGGCCCAGGACCGAGAGGGCGGAATAATAGTGTATCTGATGTAATGGGAGGGGGAGTTGAAGTGCTGAGGCCAACCGGGAGGTTCGGAGTTGGTTATTGCGGACCGAGCGGGGGCTGGTAGTGTTCGGTGTCGAAGCGATCTGCCAAGCCTCCGCTTGGTCCACCACGCCGATATAGTATCATCTGGCATCTTGAGCACGGATGCAGTAGATGAAGGTTGGAGGAGGTGTCCGGTGAACCTCTGTCGGAACCAGGAAGGACTGCTTGGGTCCCAGAAAGGAGTGGAGGGGGGAGTAAGGGACAAGTGTTGCCTTTCTGCGGGTTCAAGGGAAAGTAGCCCGGGGAAGGGGTAGAGTGGGAGGTAGGGAAGAATGGACAAAGGGAAGTTGCGGAGGGAGCGGTCTTTTGCGTGAAGGCAGACAGGTGGGGGAGGGAAAGATGTGGCGGGTGGAGGGTTCACTTTGGAGGTGGCGAACACAGGCGGAGGACTAATAATTTGTATTTGCCGGCTGGTGGGTTGAAAGGTTGAGTGACCAGTGGACTCCTACTCTGCCCTGTTTGCGAGTGGGGGAATGGGAGCGAGGGCAGTGGATGCGGGGTATGGAGGAGACCCAGGTGCGAGCTCTCATCAACTAGAGGGGTGAGGTGGAATCCCGTATCACTGAAGAATGATGCCATGTTTGTGAATGACCTGGTAGTTGAACACCACATCCTGGGAGCAGATGCGGCGTAGACGGAGGACATTTGGGAATAGGGGATGGAGTCCCTTACAGGAAGCATGGTGGGAGGAAGAGTAGTCCCAGTTAGCTGTGGGATGTCAGTGGGTTTGTAGTGGATGTCGGTCCAGGGAGCGTATCACCTGCAATAGAGATGGTGAGGTCTCAAAAGGAAAATGGGAAGGGAAGTGTCGGAAATGGTCCCAGTGTATTTGAGATTTGGACGTACTGTTAACAGTTTTTCACCGTGCTATAGGAAGAATTTTTTATTCTTTAAGCTGGAAAGAGTGCAGAAAAGAATGTATGAGGATGTGTCAGAACGTGACAGCCTGAGCCTATACGGAGGCTGGGGCAGGCTAGGACTAATCATTCCTGTAGCGCAGGAGGTCTTTGGGTGCTTTTATAGAAGTGATGTAAGATCCTGATGGAATAGATATGGTGAATCACATCCTTTTACTCAGAGAAGGGTAAATCAAGAAGAAGAGTGACATGGATTGAGGAGTGGTGTGGAAAGATCCAGCAGGGCAACCTTATTCACACATAGGGTGGAACATGCTTCCAGAGGAAATATGAGCGCAGGCACTATAACATCATCTGAAAAGACATTTGGACAGGTACATGGATAGGAAAGGTTTGGGGGAGATATGGGTCAAATGCGGCCATGTGGGGACTAGATGTAGAAGGACCCCATGTTTGGGTTGGCATAGGCAGTTGGGCCAAAGAGCCTGGTCTCTTGTGCTGTGTCCTCTAAGGTCATTGCTGAACAAAGCTCGCTAGAATCTGGAATACAGAGATGAAGAGAAAGTCAATGTAAAGTGTGGTTTATATCCAGACCAATTGATTTCCCCCTACAACAACACTCATTAACACTACAATTAAAGTTGTTCAGTTTCTCCTTGAGCAAGAACCTTGAGTCTCAAACTCAATTTCTGTTACTTTTGACTTAGGAGACCACATTTGAAAAGGTTGACCAGATATTGGTGTTTCAATCGCATTTTTAATCGAACTACTAAGCAAATTTTTTGTAAATTTTTAATCTTCTTTTTTCCACAACTTGACTTTGACCTTTAATCCCATTAGAATCCTTTAATGGTACAGATATTCCAATTGACACAGCATTGACCACAATTTTACCTGAGATTATACCCCAAATGAATGAAGGAAGCATTGCAGTGGCGCAGCAGTAATCAGACTGCATCGGTCTTCCTGGAATCGTAGTTCAATCCTGATTTCTGGTGCTTTCCTATTGAGTTTGGCATGTTCTCCCTGTGAACCCTGTGGTATATTTTTCCCCAGGTGTCATAGTTGTACAGCATAGTTGCAGGCTCCTTTCGCCCACCCCAGATGTACCAAACCTTTTGGTCATCTGGCCCACTAGCCCTATTTGTCAATTTGTCCATGCCCCACCTATGCCTGGTCTGTATTAAGTGACTGCCTACATGATTCTTAAAATTTAATAATTTACTGTTTATTCATCACTTGCTCTTTGCCAGCACTTTCCAGAATATCCAACCACTCGTGTAAAAATCTTTTTCTATCAGATCTTATATAAACTCCTTGCTCTCACTTAAATATATGCCTACATGCATTTGATGTGGCCTTCCTCAAAGGATCAATGAAAGATGTAAGGATGGTTAACTATCATTTAAGGCCTTCAATTGTCGGGGTGTTGAATATAAGAATCAGGAAGTCATGTTGCAACGTGAAAACCTTTAGTTAGGCCACGACTTGGAGTATTGTATGCAGTTCGAGATGTATAATCATAGCAACAGATATAGAGGCTTTAGAGGGGTGCTGAAGATGTTAACCAGATGTTGCCTGGATTAAAAAGTATGAGCCATATAAGGAGACTTTTGGACAAATTGGATTGTTTTCTCTGGAGTGTTGGAACTCTGAGCAGGCGACACCCGAGGAATTATAAAAATGAATACACAGACAATACAGACACCCAGAACAATTTTCCTCAGGTGGAACTGTACTTAACCAGCGGGCATAAGATAAAGTGTAAGCGTGGAAAGGTTTAAAGGAGATTTTACAAAGTAGGATTTAAATACACTAGGAACTGAGTGCTTAGAATGTGCTTACCAGGGAAAGTGGTTGCATGACAGTTACAATGTGATGTTCGGATAGTCATTTAGATATACACTGAACAAGGGCAGGGAATGGAGGGATTAATAGTTCCTGTGCAGGTAGATTTGCCATTTAAATGTCGCATCATGGGCATGCACTAATAGAATACCATCCTTGCTGAACTGTACATGTGCTCGATTTTCCTTCATAAGTCCCCAAAGCGAATCTCTAGATTAACTATTATTGGCCACTGGATAAATCACCCAGTCAGACGATGCATAGTCCCTCTCCCCCCGCTCCACATCATGGTAAACTGTGCCAAGCCTAATTCCCCTGGACCCACTCACAAATGGAGGGTGGGTTGTTGCGGTGGCCTATAGGAATATGCTCTGCCAAGAAGCTGGTGTAGTTGGTGTGTGGGCGCTAATAGCTGTAATTTGTCCAATGTTGTGGGTTGTGAATGAAATGAAATCCGGATTGCCCAATCAAAAG